>CAEGAD010103951.1:0-60407 GCA_903067055.1 Poeciliopsis paucimaculata | reverse complement strand
AGTTTTTTTTTATTTTTTAAATAAAAAATAAAAAAATAAATATAAAAAAAAAAAAAAAAAAAAAAAATATATATATTTTAAATATTTTAATAAAAAAAAAAAAAAAAAAAAAAAAAAAAAAAAAAAAAAAAAAAAGCCTCAACCTTTTCATCCAAGAAAATCTCCCCCTTGAAGTATGGTCGGAAGTTCTGAACCTCGGTTCCCACGTCCTCCTTCACCACAGCATACAGAGGGACCCCCAGCTTGTCCAGCTGGGGTTTCAGAGAGGACAGCTCTGCAGCCTCCTGTTGGAACAGTGAGGAGAACATTTTAAAACTAAAAAGTTTATACTTTAAAGCAGTTGATGTGTCCCAGGATCTTTTAAATAATAAAAAAATCTTCAAAAATGTTTGTATAAAATGAACATTTTATAAAACATTCCTAAATACTTTGATTGGAGTTTGGAATAGGTTGCAAAAGCAGCCTAGAATTTTCCTTGGCTCAGTTTGGGGACCAGGGATTGAACTAATCCCCTTTCCCACAAGAGGAAAACAAAACAACGGGAACAATGTTTGAGGATGCCGAGAATAAAATTTTAACTTTCTTGGCCAAGACTTTATTGCAGTGTATGACAAAACAGCATAAACTATAAACACACTGCACAGACTGAGAAAATGTGTGGTTGAAAAGAAAAGGGGAGGCAGCAAGGGAGGAATATATACATTTTAAAAAAAAAAAAAACAAAAAAAAAAGGGCGTTGTGCGTCAGTGTGAACGGTTTGTGGATTATAGATGCTGCCTGGATAGATTGTAACTTTACCTCTCTGCACAGAAATCACCCTGGTCGCCGCACTGCCATGACTACCGCTCCAGACTGTTCCCAAAGCGTCTTGGCCTTGAATGTCTTTATTTCTGGGGAAAGGAAAGAGGATGAAGGGCGTGACTTGAGCAAGAGCTTAAAAGTCACGCGGGCCATCGACACAATGGTTTCTTTCAATAGTTCATTAAAGTTACGAGACGAGACTTTTTAATTAAGTTTGTTTATGTTTAATACGCAGTTCAGACCTACCTCCTTTCAGGGTTTTAAGCTCAGCTTCCCCCAAGAACATCAGAGTGGCTTTCAGGGGCGGAGTAAGAAAGAAGTCCGTGAAAAAGTTCAAGACTCCCGTGACGAGGCCACCCACAGCGGCCACTGTGTCTCCAATAAGTCCCATAGCCATTTCCCCCCCTTGTTGCCCCCTCACTGCATTCACTCCACTTTAAACGGTCCAGGACTAGGAGCGCATTTAAACTGCAGCTCGATCTGAGCCTCCACCCTGCAGGGCCAAAGCCAGCCCCCTTTCTGTTGGACCCAGATACCGATCAGTGTCAGATTAGTTGCAGCCGCGTTCCGATTTAACGATAAAAAAGATATTTGGAAACAGTCATCGTTACGCAGTTGACCCTTCTCCAGTTCAAAGGTTGTCAGAAAATGCAGAGTCACATTTATGAAACGCCAGATTTCACAAATCTGCTGTGAAATCTGGCAGATTTCTGCTTTGATATTATAAGACAAAAATATTATTGTTAGATGATTGGCATTATTTACCGGGCACCACATGGGAATAGAAGTCCAGAACCAAATTCCCAAATGGTTTGCAAAAGAATTAATACCTCTTGGTGCCGTAATGTTAAACCACAACCTGTAGCATATTTCCATTCGAATTTATGATCTTGGCTGACTTGATTTATTTCTCAATGCTAGATAGCATTAAAGAAAACAAACAGATTGAATGGTATCACTTCAAGTAATGTTTATTGTCGGGTAACAATTTTGTGTGTGTGTGTGAGTGTGTAAATCACTAGTTTGGAATGATTTAAACCAGCCTCTAGAAATATGACCTCTGTTTTTAGTCTTTGAGAGATTCATTAGGCTGCCTTGGCTGAGTCACGGTGATCATTCCGGTGAAGGTTCACTTTCAGCGGGAGTCAAGTCATGCCTCATCCCCGAGCTGTCCCTCTGTCTCCTAAGATTGCGCATCGAAAAACATCACAAATAAACATTAAACGTCTTACAAACATTTCTCATTTACACTGTAATTGTTTATCTGGAAACACAGGTGAATAAAAAGCATAACCAATTTACATTTTGAAGTGAATCAGACTGGTCTTCAAGAGTGGGGGAAGTTGTTTCTTGGATCTCCTCACTTAATTCAGCAACATTTTCTTGATCAGGATTTGTCTCCTCTTGTCCAAATTCTTCACTGTGTTGAAGCGAATCTGCCTCTGGTTGGGCGAATTCTTCAGATTTATTGTCATCTTCATCCTAAACATTTATGCAGATCAAAGTTAGATTCTGGAAATGTAAAATTCCCTGTCTTCCCTGTGAAGCAACACAAACCTCTGCAGTGTGATGAAAAAGGCATTTGCTCCCTTACATAATTGCTTCTGTTTGCTGTTTTATCACACTTAACTGTTTCAGATAATCAAAGAAATGTTGCTACTAGTCAAAGATAGCCTGTGCAAAACAAATGCTTCCAGCTGATGATTTAATTATCATGCGATTTAGTGATTGTGATTTTAGCAAACCAGTGAGGGGGATCATATGCAAATGGAGGACAGAAAACCACTGAAATAACAACTAAAGCTCTGCCGGCATCACTTTTGTTAAGGTCAGTAATCACGAGTCAACAATAGCAAAGAAACTGGACAAAAACTAAGTTCCAAAGTGAAAACCTTTGCTGACCAAAAAGAACTAAAAAGCTGTGCAGTGTTTACCAAAGGCAACATCCTGGTGATTCTCAAGAATTTAGGGTGCTGGGTATTGTTCTGGTCTGGGACTTTTTTTTTCCACATATGAGCAGATTGGTTTGGATAACATCTTTACTGTAATAAATGAAATCATTTGAGAAATGAATTTCACATTTACTCAGGTTGGCCTAGGCCGATAGTAAAACTCATCTCATGGTCAGCAACATCTAAGTGACAAAAAAAGCAAACACAGAAGAAATCTCTGTGTGCAATTGTGCCCCATTTTCTGGTTATCTGCCTTGTTTTTAAGCAAATCAATCAATCGTTTAAACTTTATTTGCTTAGCCGCTCTCGTACAACTCAATGCTAACCAAAAGGCTATAAAAGATTAAAACCAACCCCACTGAAAACAAAAACATCAAAGAGACACAACAGTTGAAAAACATACAGCAATAGAGATTTGAATCTTTCAGTGTTTCGGGAATGAACATGATCTCAGCTTTGTCCTGGTTGGGTTGTAAGAAATGTCACGACTTATCACTGCTGCTCTCTGTGACCTGGAGCCAAAGCTATCAGTGGTATCACTTGTATGATTGTCAGCCAGCTGACGTAAGAGGAAAGTTCTGGTTGAGCATTGAATAACCAGGCCCTGTAGCTTTTTCCTGAGCAATTTGCAGCTTCTAAAACCTCTCACTGCAGCAAAGAGCTAAAAACAAGACATAGTTATCATTGAGCCACCTTGTCCTTGTCTTGAAGAGAGCTGAGTACCTTGCTCTGCAGATCTCCTTCAACAGACTCCTCCTCAGGTTTTTTCTCTGCTTCATCAACCTGGAAATGAAGGATAGAAAAGAAGCTAAACTAAATATGTTAAAGTGATATTCCTGTTATCACAATTTAGACAACACTTCGATCTGACAAACGTCATAGTCCCATATGTGATAACCATGTTTTCCTGGTAGCCATATTAGAACTTCGCTACCTTTGATGCTCAATGGGATCAGAGCATCTTGGAATAAATATCTCCAATGAGATAATGCATTACACAAACAATGCATAATCTCATGTTATTGACCTGGACTATTTCAGCTCAGGATTCTTCATCAAATACGTTATAGTAGAGCCAGACTCTCAGTGAGCTTTTCCACAATCAGTATATAGCTGTAAAGCAAATTTAACTAATATATTTTGCATATATTCTGATCTTGTAACAAATCGCAAATCGTACAACTTCTGGTCTACGATATTCTAGATGTATCTGAATCTTTTCGTAGAGATAGCCAACTCGGTGCTGATATGGCTATATTTGGAGTCCCAGGGAAGGGTAAATCAATAACACACGAAACTGAAAATGTGCTGACCTTTTCAACTCTCCTCGTCTGTGTTGATCTCATGAGTTTAAATTGCTTATAATCATTCAGGATGACAGTTGTTTCATTTCAGTGTTTTTTGTTGCTTGGAAGCAAGGTGGGGAAGGATGGGGAAAAAAACGAAAAAAGCTACAGTACATATGCTGTTATTTATGTAATCAACGTTATATTTTTGCTGGATTCATTAAAAAAGTGATATTCCTGTCACTCTCCTGCACCTCAGTCATATTCGAATACGACTGAGGTGCAGTCGTATGTTTATTCTACGACTAAACTTTAAAATATGGTTCTTTTTCTACTGATTTATGAACTTTTTCATAAAAGTTCATTCTCTTTCTTTGAGGAAAGAGATGCTTTCCTCAAAGAGCTGAGGAAAACATCTCTTTCCTCATCCGTCTTCTAAACTTCCTCTCACTTTGTCCACCTGGCCAGACAATCTGCATTTGTGATGACATCCCATGTCTCTTCTATTCAACTGTTTGAAGAATGTTCCTTTATTCAAGTCTCTGACTCTTTATTGTTACCCTCTGTGATTTGTGGCCAAAACCATCAGTGGTGGCACTTTTGACTGCCTCCTGACATACGAGGAAAGTTCTGGTTAAGTGTTTGATAACTCTGTTCTGTTCTTTCTCCTGTTTCTGCTTTCTGAGAAAATTCACCTTCCTCAACTTTCTCACTGCAGTAAAGAGTATAAAATTAGGACATGTTCATTAGTGAGCCACCTTGTCCTGGTTCTGAAGAGGAAGAGAACTGGGCTCTTGAGTCTCCTGTTTGGTGTCTGTCATGGCTTCTTCTTCTTCTTCTTCATTTGGATCTGTTTTCTCTGTTTTGAGCTCCTCACTCTGTAGAGGAGTGTACCTCGTCTCCATTTGGATAAAGTCTTCAAGTTTATCATTCTCTCCATCAAACTTTAAGTTAGAGAGAAAAGAAGTTGAACACACCCTGATTCTTGTCTTTGTTCTCTTTTAAGGATCTCTCTTTCCTTGTCTGTCTTCTAACTCACGCTGTCCACCTGGGCAAATATTTTTTTATGCAAGAAATCTTCTCTGCTTCTCCTCAATTTGTATATATGATGTGAGCCACATTCCCCAACATAAAGACAGCATTTTATCTGCATCACCTTCTCTGCATTTGGAGAGTCAAAGGCTGCAGGATTTGGTTTGCTGTGAAGGTTCTCTGTATTGTTGGATATTAAATCAGTGTCATCTGGCCTGGGAGTCGATTGCAGTTGGTTAGTTTGTTCTGGTTCTTCATGTCCGCCAGACTCAGACTGATCGATCACCTGTAGAAGACATTGTCGTCCTTCAATTTATTATTTGATTATTCATGAAAAGCAGGACAAAGCCTTATCATGACATCTTACTTTAAGTTCTATCCTCCTTTTTTGAGACCTGTTTTATATTTTTCAGTGTAGATCATCTTCAGCAGCATTCCAGTGTTTTAAAAAAATCATCCAAATTCAAGAAGCGAAACTCATACAGATTCAACACACGCAAAACAATATATCTAAAGAAAGATTATTATGATTACTATAGTCAACACACAAAACTACATTACACTATGAGTTTCAACTTTTGGATCTAATCAGTAAAATAAATGAGTTTTTAATGATTTTGCGAGTTATTTCCATGCAACTGTATGAGGAATCTTCCTTATTTCAATTCTCTGACTCTACACTGTTAATCTATGTGACTTGCAGCCCAGAAAAATCAGTGGCGTCACACACGACTTGACTTCCTCCCGACATGAGAGGAAAGTTCAGTAAGTCTCTTCTGTTCTTTCTTCTGGTTTCTGAGGAAATCGATCTTTCTCAAACTTATCACTGCAGCAGCAGCAAAGAGTAAAAAACAGGATCAATGAGCCACCTGGTTTTGAAGAGGAACAGAACTGGGCTCTTCAGTCTCTTGTTTGGCGTCTGTCATGGCTTCTCCTTCTTCTTCAGTTGGATCTGTTTTCTCTGTTTTGAGCTCCTCATTCTGCAAAGTGGAGGTTGTCTCCACATGGACAGAGCCTTCAGATTTATCCTTATCTTCTTCATCCACCTTGAAGGAAAGGATAAAGCAAGTTGAACTGAATGTGAGAAAACTACTCTTGCCATCCTCCTGTATCTCAGCCTGATTCTTGTCTTTGTTCTCACTGAAGAATCTCTTTCCTCATCTGTCTTCTATACTTCAGCTCACGCTGTCCACCTGGCCATACATTTTTTTTTTCATGCACTGGATCTTCTCCTCAATATGAATACATGCAGTGAGCCATGATCACTGCATGATCGTGGCTCCTCATCTGTCTTCTATACTTCAGCTCACGCTGTCCACCTGGCCATACATTTTTTTTTTCATGCACTGGATCTTCTCCTCAATATAAATACATGCAGTGAGCCATGATCACCAGCATGCAAACTGCATTTTTTTTCTGCATCACCTTCTCTGCATTGGGAAAGTCAAAGGTTTCAGGTTTGTTGTGCAAATTCTCTGTAATGTTGGATTTTAAATCACTGCCATCTTGTCTGGGAGTTGATTGTATTTGGCCAGTCTGCTCTGGTTCCTCATTTTTGCCAGACTCAGATTGACCAATCACCTGCAGGACAGATAAAAGCAATATATTTTGCAATGTTGCAGTGAGATCTTGTGACATATGTGATTCAACCTTCAAACCTTTCCATGTTTTGTCGAATGACAGGGACAAAACATGGAATATAGAGCATTGGCCAAAAACAGTGATCCTTTCTGACCAAGGTACCTTCTTCCATGTGTTTACTTTTTTCCCCTTATTGGTTGTGACAAACTGTACTTCTAATGCTTTTGTTCCAGCAGTAAGTTTCTTCTTGTCAGTCTTGTAGAAAAAACAGATTTCTGGAGTGGATATCTAATAACTGTCCTGACAACATATTTTCCACCTGAGCTAAGAGTTGGATTAATCCATGTTTACCAGTTTCTCATCTTCAGCAGGTTTCTCAACTTCAGCAGTGGTTTTAATGGGTTGTTCAGGCTCTATGGGTTCCTCAGCCGCCTGTTGAAAAGTTGACAATTAACCTTTTCTGTTGTGCTTCACATAATTATGTTAACCGGCAGATACAACTGGGAAGTAAGTTCTGGCAATAAAAAACAACTTGTAAATGATTAAACACATTGTTAATACAAAATTAGTGATAATCATACTTTTAGAAGTTCTTCCAGGACTCTAGCGGCTCTCTCCTCCTCCTCTCTCAGCGCTTTCTGTCTGTTATATTCAGCGATCCTTTCCTCCAACAGAGCAAATTGCTCTTTTTTCTGTAAAAATAATGTGATACATTAACATATAACATTTTTTTGACTTTGTTTGTACCATATCATTGCATGTAAGTATTTGTAATCTTATTTCTTAGAAGATTTTTGAAAAATATGCTCCAGAAATATGCTAAACATATTTCTCAGAACCAAGCCATTGTTCTACATGCGTCTGTTGGTGGGCTTGTTCATGTCTAGGTAAAAGGTGGTTGAGATTTGGCGGCCATATCTTTTAGTCTGATGAGCTTAGACTGTCTAAGCCTCTGTTATCCGTGAACAGCTTTCATACCCGTTTAAAGATCAGAGCTTTAACATGGCAACAATAGTAGAGGTTTAGGATGAGGGGGACACAGAACTGGAAGTAAAACAATCACCTTGTGGTGGGATTTGGTTATGTTGTTTACCTAATATTTTCACTATATAAAAAGCATCAAAACTGCAAGGAAAAAAACTTGGGACGTCCTTCAGAAAGACTGGACAAGGATTAATAAGATTTTTTTTCCCCCAATTATAGTCTGGAAGCTTTAAAGCAAAGTATAATAATACATTTGGAACTGATTTAAAACATTTGCACAGCGCTACAAGTTGAGGACAATAACTATATATAGTAAAAATACTTAATTTGTTTTTTATGTCTTCTTTATGGCCAACATATTTTGTGACAACATACCATTCTCATTGCAGAGCACATAGTGGTAGGGTCAAGCTATGTGGCTTGTGGTCAGGCATTAAGAGGAAAAATTTTGATCCAAGCATGGTGTCCCAGTCACCCTGCTTGGCCTCGAATCCATCAAAGAATATATTCAAAAAAAAATCTTGAAAACTGATTAAGGATGGTCAACAATATGTGTCTGTTGATATCTTGAAACCTACTCATCCTTTTTCCACTACAATCATCCACTAATTTGTGTTTGGTCTATCACATAACCAAACACAATAAAATGTGTTGACATTTGCAATTATAACATAATGTGGAAAAAGAAAAGGTATGAATATTTACATATTTTCAAAATTGTAATTTAAAGATTTAAGATGGCAAATAGTAATGGCCTCAAAGTCATAACTTCCTTACTTGCAATGGAGCATATTTTTTTACTGCACCACATTTTCATAAAGACTTGCATTAAAAAAAAGGTGGCAAACCGTTTACCTACACTTTAGGGGGGAGCAAAGGTGGTATGGTGTTTCCTGCTGGTCAACAAAAGAAACTGCTGCTTACCTCTATCTCGAATTGAATATTAGACCTGTATTTGTAGAGCCAGTGAGCAAGATACTGGACGGGGTGAACGGGTCTCATCTCGGCTACTTCAGCTAGCCCCTCGGCCAGGCACTCCCCCAGGTGTCTCTTTATGTACTCCGAGTCCATACTGTCACTCTCCACACGAACACCTACACAAGTAAAATCCTATGAACAACACGGACATACGAATACATAGTAGGTTTTAAACTACGTAATGCTTTGAGAGTTATACCAAAAATAGTTTTAATGTTTCACAATATTTTACCTGAAACAACTACAATATTAGTTTTTAACTAAGCAGGAACAAAAGACAAACCTTGTTGCTGCGCGTCGAATGTAGCGCTATGTCTCCATAGTAACGGCGCCTCATTGTTTGGATTCCCTCTTAATCTTTTTCGAACAGTTCCGACCTCTTACTTGCTTTATGTGTTGCAGCTAAATTATTTGCTCTGATTTTTTATTTTTTATTTTTTGCGTGAAAGTGATTTAACTCGCTTGGTAAATGGAACAAATAAGTAAAGTGACCGTTTAAATATCAAAGTAGCACTATAAAATAGTTAAATAACGACTGAAAAAATATGGTCAAAAACGTTTAGGCAAAAATTATAAATTATATTGACTTTTTTCTTAGATTTTAGCACTCTTACATTACATAATGGTGTATAGTGAGCATGCACAGCAGCTTCAATTGTGAGCATTCTGCTGCCATCTAGTGGTTAAGTTTTAAATCCGTACTTACGATTGAACTTTAATTCTTTTCTTTTTTTAATGTTGGGGACGTATTGGTTGTAAGTCCTAGTTAATCACTGCTATTGGGGAATAAACGCCTTAACTATTTGCATGCAAAAAAATGTACATTGATGATTTTCACTTTGTGTAAGCCTTTGTGTAAGCCTTCAGTTTGCACATATGTGCACCTGAAGGCTGCGAAGGCAGCAGAGGGCATCATGAGCATCATCAGATGTAGCCGTTCATTCAGGTGGACGGAGTGCGCTCCGCTGTCTGGGGTACAGTAAGTGCCACTCTGCGGAACCTCGGCGTTCCTCCTTTGATCTGAGTTTGCGGCGGTTCTGGGAAACATGTTCCTGAGCGACCAGCTGTGTGGGAACGGGACGTTGTCAAAGGTCTGATCTGACCCCACCTGGAGCAGCTCCTCCGGTTTCACTGCGGGAATCCTGAGTGCGTCAGGAACAGCTGGCCCGCAACCCGCCACGGCTGCCACAGGCGGGGGAAATAACGTTCAAAAGCGTCCTAAGGAGATACTTTTATGATACACAGGGATTGAGTGGAATATTTGTGCAAGGTAAAACACTCAACACTCATGCTGATGTAGTGCATGGACTCGCTGGTTGTCAGGCTTTATGGTCCTTGTCTTCGAAATTCAGTTGAAATTTGGGAAATCTGGTCACATATGACCAAGTTTCATTTTCTGTGAAGAAAACAGAATAGTGAGGGGGGTCATTGTTTTGTTCTAATTATGGTTGAGCTGCTATTTTTACTCAATTAAGCTACAGTTTTCTGCATATGATATAATATTTTGCTGTCTGAAAGTGTTTATTTAGAAGTGGAGCACTGTAAGGACATTATGTCTTTCACTTTTCATTTTATTAAGCTGAGCAAAACAAAAATCTGTCTTGTTTCGTTTAGCATGAGTGCTTTTATTCCAACACCTGCAACATTTGGTCTAACAGGAATATTTGAAGGAGTGATTTTATGTGCATGTTGTCAGTGAATAAGATCATAATTTTATTGCACAATATTGTAGAAAAAAGTTTGTTATGCTCAGGTTTTTGTCGTCACCCGGCAGGTGAATGATCGGCTTCTCTTAAAGTCAATGTTGGAAGACTTTGAAATCTTCTGTGCCCCCCTTTAATGCCTTATCCCACAGAGGCAAAGTGTTATTTTTAGCCTGTGTCTTCATGGCAAATTGGCAATGTCCCTTGATGCTGTGGATGCTCATAAGTAACCATTTCTCTGCCGTTAGTCCATGTTACCCATACCAGTGATGTTGGAGCCTGGAGACAACCTACCTCCAGGCATACAGTTGGAGCAGATCTTTGGACATGGTGGAGAACGTGGAGGCTGGTGTTCATTTTTGATCCTGTCAACAGAGAACCTGAAACTCTTATATAACAGGATGGGCTCCTGGAGGTCCAGTGGTAGGGCTGATACAACTTTCACCCCAGATGGAGAACATCTTTAGAGTCTTGATGTGCATTGATTCCCGAGATTTGACTTAAATATTCAGCTTAGTTTTTTTTTCTTGCTTTTCCTAAGCATTTATTCCAGGTATTATATGTAAATGTGCACATTTCCATTGTCTTCTTCTGCCTGGGAGTGTTTGTTCATCTTGCATCACATGTACTTGGACGCAGAACATGTTGGTTTTGAGTTTCTTTCACCAAGTGAGCCCATGTGACTAGTTGGCCAGGACTCCGTATTTAAAAGGTGAAGTGAGGTTAAGCATAACCTCAACTCTCTCCTAATAAATAAACCTATTTCTTTACATGTATAGAATACTCAAAGCTGACTTCTAGTACTTAGACACAAGCAGCTTGCTTTTGGTTTTCTCTGTTTTTTGGAGCTAATAGCTCCCAACGGTCCCTCATGATATGAAAGAGTTATTCTTCGTATCAGTTCCAAATCTCAAATGTCTGTCCAGTCAGTACAAAGGCCAAATGGGTCAGTTTGAGACAGGAGAAATTGTGTATAAGGTTTTGGGGTTAGGATTTTATATCTAAAATGAAAGTATTCATAGAGAAAACATTTGGGTTACAAACACAAAGGTTCTTGTGTTAGAAAACTAGCAGTTACGCTAAGGCTTGTCAGAGCAGAGACTGTAACTTTTAGCAAATAGAGAAGAAAACCTTTTAGAGGCTACAGAAGATTTGAGACTGGAATGAAGGTTCATCTTACAACAACCCTAAACACACAGCCAAAGCCACAAATGAATGGTTTAAGTTAAGTATATTTATATGTTAGAATGGCCCAGTCAAATTCTGAATCTATAGTCAGTTGGGAATCTTTGGCAAGACTTTGGAATCAGTGTTCACAGGTACTCTAAGCTTGAGCTATTTTGTATATGAATGTGTGAATGAACAAATGTGCAAAGATGACACAGCCATACTTAAAAAGACTAGAAGATGCCACTGGACTGAAATGTAAATCCACAAAATATTGAGTTCCAATAAAAATACAATGTTTGTGGTAATAATGTGGGAATAAAAATGTGGGTATGTTGTTTTCTTAATGCCCAAATCTATCAGTTAACTAAGCATTTAGACAGTGCTTCTACAAATTCTTGCTTGGATCTATAAATGTCCAAAGATCTGCAATAGAATCACACAAGATGGTCTTTGTATATTAGCCATAAGTCAGGTAAACCCACTCTAAGAGCCAGAAACCCTTATTTCACCCCTACGAACCAACACTGGCTTGTGATAAAAGCCAAAAAGCTAGTTGGGCTTGTTTCCGGAGGCGAATATTGGCATTCACATGCCATGGTTGGCTAGTGTGACAGAAGTGTCTACATTACCCAGTCTATATCCTCAACCAGAATGTCACAGGTCATATTAGTCTTTGCTAACGTGCAAAATGATACATATATATTACTGTCAGGGAAGTCTTCTGAAGTCACGTTTTTTTTTTGTTTTTTTTTCCTTCATAGTCTTTGGTTTCTCAATTTTCCAGCAATTCCTAATTTGACTTACAGACATGTAAAGTGAAAAAAAGTACACCAGCAGAGCCAGGCGAAGGATGGGTGACCATCTGCATGAAGCAGTTCCAAGGCTGCAGGTATTTTCCACAAAGAGAAAAATAATGCATAAACCAAGCATGCAGGGAGTAAAGGCTGACGAGAGACAAAAAGTGGCTATTAACACAAGTATATCTTAAATTATAAACAATTAGTACCCCAATGCAATATTTTGTAAACAGATTTATTGCATTTTTACAGTTTAAATAGATATGGACATTATCTTGGAAAAACAATTAATATGCTTTGAACCTTTTTCCCATTTTGCCAGAGACAGTACAATAAAATAATTCTGCTTAACAAAATTTTGTTGTGCAAAATTGAGATTTCTTTTCCTATTATTTTAGAAAATGTGAAATATGTCCCATGCATATGAATATCAATTTTGCACACCTGTAGACCAAAATATTTGACAATATTTTTAAAGTTTTGTGATGGATTTTTAGTTAAATGTTAGATTTTGGTCTGGATTTCAACTGCTCCATGCAAATACACATTAATGGTTCTCTGACGCTGCTAAAATGAGATTCTTAATCCCAGTGTTGTCACGATCTGTCTGTCTGTCAATATAGATTATATAGAATATATAGATATACATATGTATACAAGATGTGTATATATATATATATAATATGTGCAAAAGCAAATCAAATCCAGCTGTTATCTAGATCTCTTCAGCTTTTATCATCTATGTCAGAAACTGAATGGCAGCGTGTTAACAAGTAACGCTTGAAAGATTTTTTAAGACTGAATTTAGAAGAAAAATAAAATTTTTTGGTATCCTGAAGTACAAAGTACAGTTGGTTTTGGCAGAAATAGGATATCTGTAACATTTAACAAAGCAATTAGATTGGATCAGATTTTTTTGTGTAACTAAAACAGATAATTCAAAAATAGACTTTGCTTCTAAGATTTTTGAGTGACTGGTACAGATTATGAAGAAAACATTCATTTCCATCCCCTGTACAAGACAAGGCAACAGTCTAATGATAGGACTTCTTTTTTGACACTGGCAGGCTTTCAGTTTTGAGTTCTTTAAAAATGGACATTTGATGGCTTCAGCAGTTACATCTTGATGTAACGTAATCAGGAAATGCTCCCCATCAGGCCAATGAGAAACACATCTACTTTCATGATGTGTATTTTAAGGTTGGCTCACTGTTGGGAGCAGTGGGGCCCACAGCTCCCAGAATGGGAGTTTAGAAAAGCAGTGATGTGAAGGGTCCAGGAAAGTAATAAAAATGCATGGGTAGCAAGGTGGTTTTGGACACACTAATCTCTGTTGTAACTGATTATTTCAGGCTATAAACAAGGAGGGTAGCTCTAGGGCCAGAGTCCGGTGTGTACTGGGTAAGAGAGGCAGCTTTCAGTAGGGATCGGGTTAATTTTTCTGCTTGAAAGATGGCCTTTAGTGTCACCTGTGAGGGTAGAGACAGAGGCGCAGAGGCTTGGTGTGTTCAGGGTCCCGTGTAAACTAGAAGGAAGCAGAGAAGAGTCAGTAAGCTAAGCTGGCATGCTGTCCTGTTTATCAGAGGGATGTGAGACGCAGAGCGAGGGAGGAATGAGCAGACTCATCGGGCTTCTGAAACACGATGCTCCGTCCTGATTGCCTGGAGCAGCTGTGCAGCCACCGTATCTCTGTGAGCGTGTGCGTCTCTGCACAGGATGCATGATTCTGTGTTCAAGTTGCACGATTCAAAGAAATGTTTCAATGCATTCATGTCTGCACTCGGCCGAATATGGGTTTGTCTTATCATTTTTGACTGATTTTTGTAAAGTGCATAATTACTTTTTTTGCACACTTTTAGTGATCTATGCCAGGTCTATAACGCATTTTCTGGGAGACTTGATCTGATTTTACACGTTAAATAGGTTAATGTGTTTTTTTCAAAGCTGTTATAAGAAAACAAGATTTAACCACATGCAACATTTGGAATACTCTAAAGCAACTAGTGTGACTTTCTATTAAAATTTTCTGAATGTGTGCCAGAATGTGACTGCTTTGCTGTTTCACAATCTGGATGACTTGCTGTAATTGATGGATCCATTAGTGCTGCTCTCTAGAATATCTTGATGAATGTCTGACCATTGTTTTGTGAGGGTCAAAATTTTTTTCACAACAATATTGTGCAATAATACTCATGCTTAGATGACTAATTATATTCCTTACATTTTCTTTTCCTGAGTGATATATCACAAAGCCAAGGCATAGATTATTAGTCATTTTCAAGACATTGAGTTATGACATTTTGGTGGTAACAAAAAAAAAACAAAAAAAAAAACACAAAACTTTTCTTTGCAGTTTATTTATTTTTTTTTTATTATTATTATTATTATTTTTGCATTACTGAATTAATGCTGTTAAACAATATTTTTTGGAATAATGACAATGATTTTGCTGTTACTACAGAAGAAGATACATTTACTTTCAGGTTTTTCATACACCTTCAACACTGGTTTCAATAAATGTGGATGGTGATGTGTGCACGACAACATGTAACATTCATACTGATCAAATTTTCTAATTTCTAAATGTTTTAAACCAGCTATGCCAAGCATATATTTTTTTCTTTTTTTTTAAAACAGAAATGATATAATGTCGCATTAGTTTGGTGAAAAATAATCACAAATGCATACAATTTCTATCTGGGTTTAACGGAAGAACATTGGCTAAATGCTTTTTGAGACACATTCGAATACATTGGACAGGAATGCATTTTGTTCTTACTTTCTATTTTTCATTTAGCTCAATCTAGGGAGTACCCGGTGTGGTTATCTCCCTTCGCGATGCAAAGATGGCGAGCCTGCTCCCTCCCCCAGGCATTGCGGTCTTCCGCCCGTTCACCCAGGAATCACTGGTGGAAATCAAGAGGCTCGCGGAAGAAAGGAAGAAATCAGCAGAAGCAGAAGGCCACGATGAGGGAGAACCAGTGGGGCCACACCCTGATCTGGAAGCTGGAAAAAGCCTACCCCTAATATATGGAGATCCTCCTCCAGAGTTGCTCAACACACCTCTGGAGGACCTGGACCCCTTCTACAAACCCCAGAATGTCAGTCTGAATCCATCTGAGCAGAATTGCACAATAACTGTCCACATGTAGTGCTTAACAAGTTCAACTCTGTCACTACATCACAGAACATTAAAATGTGACAGCATGTATTACTCATCCTGCATGTCTGCAATGACAACTGCATTCTTCATCCAATATTTAAGTTCTCTTTTTATACATATACTGCCAATGTTTTTCTTTTTTTTTATAGTAGTTATAGTTTGTCATTGCTAAAGAGTTTCTGCGATGTTGCTTAGACGGGAATTAGTTTTCAGAATACATTTATTTGTTTTTCAGACATTTGTCGTGATCAGCAAAGGGAACACGATTTACAGGTTCAACGCCGAGCCGGCTTGTTACATTCTCAGCCCCTTTAGTGTGATCAGGAGAGGATCCATCAAAATTCTCATACATTCATATCCTTTTGTCTATTTAACATCCACAGTTTTTTTTTACTCAATTTGATGAATAAAAGCAAAAGATTTGTAAGCATCTTAAGCATCTTTCCTTAATCCTGACTTAAATTATTTAGCATGTTCATCATGATTACCATTCTGTCGAACTGTGTGTTCATGACGATGAGCAACCCACCAGCATGGAGTAAAACTGTGGAGTAAGTGGTTTTATTTTACTGTTTTTTGGTCATTTTGGTGCCTGGGCTTTTTCTCATTTATGACAGATTGTCTTTTTCAGATATGTTTTTACAGGAATTTATACCTTTGAGGCCACAGTCAAAGTGTTGTCAAGAGGTTTCTGTATTGGTTCTTTTACATTCCTTCGAGATCCATGGAACTGGCTGGATTTCATGGTGATCAGCATGGCGTAAGTATCTGAAAGTAGTTTTATTCTTGGAGTCTTCTCTAGTGATCTTAAGCAGAAGTATTGAAGGTTTTCTGATGCCTTTTTTATTTCCTGTTCTTGTGCCGGACCATAACAACCTACTGTGTAGTGTATAAATACCAAAATAAGAAAAAAAAAATGGAGTAAAATGTCATCCATTAAACAATATTTGTTTTTGAGAGGAAAGCATGTACAATAATAGTTCATTTTACAAATGTCAGGAACATGCACTCGTGCATATTACTTTTGCTTTTGCTTTTTATTTTACTAAAATCTTCTAGAGCTTTTAGGTATTGCAGTGTTGATATTGATAGGTTTTGTCTGTATATATAAAATCATAATTTGACAACTGTATTTTATATTTACTCAAGTCATCTGTCTGACAACAAAGTCTGATGAAAAATATGACAAAAAAGCAAGAAATCTTTAACATGAAAACTCCTTTTTCCCATTATTCCATGATTATACACAAGGGCTTGAAAAGCTGCCTACTTTTGGATGGAGTGATGGAGAAAATCTAAAGAACATTATCCACAGACAACATTAGAGATTATACGCTCTGATGCTTTCAAAATAAAATCGAATGAAATGAGAAATGTCTTTAATTTTTTTTAAACTGCATACTTTGTGACTTACTGTCATTGTTAAACCAATCACACAAAATGTCTACTGTATCAATTTCTGTTGTATTTTACAGACTTCTTATAGTAGCGATATTATAACAAAAGCATAACTAGATGTTATGTTTTTTTTTGTAATTTTATTTGGGTGTTTAATTTTTATTCTTCTCATTCTTTCCTAGCTACATTACTGAGTTTGTTGACCTCGGCAATGTGTCAGCTCTCAGGACATTTCGTGTACTTCGAGCCCTGAAAACAATTACCGTAATTCCTGGTAATCGCCTTCATTTTCAACTTGTCTTTAAATGTTCTTTATGTAACAACAAAGGCTTATTTCCAGTTGCTTTACTCTAGTTGGTTAATGTCCAGTGACTGTTTCATAGGCCTGAAGACTATAGTGGGGGCTCTGATCCAGTCGGTGAAGAAAATGGGGGACGTCATGGTCCTGACCGTTTTTGCCCTTGCAGTTTTTGCACTTGTTGGCCTCCAGCTTTTTATGGGAAACCTGCGTCACAAATGTGTGCGATGGCCCATTCTGATGAATGAAGTTTTCAACACTACCATGGCTGTAAATGAGTCTATGTACTCCAACAGTTCTTTTGATTTTACTGAATATATTGAAAATCCAGGTATGTTTTTGGTTTTGCTTTAGTCTTTATTTTATGGCAATATTTATTCATGGGAGAGTTAATACCATTATCTTCTTTGCTTACAGAAAATCAGTATTTTACAGAAGGTAGCAAAGATGCTCTAATTTGTGGCAACAGCTCTGATGCTGGGTATGTTTTACCAAAGAACTTTCCTAATGTAATTTAGCTGCTTGCTGTTTGTTTAGAAAATTACAGCACATTTTATAGAATAAAATAAATTTTGATTAAAGTGATTAAAAGACAGAAGTGCTTCAAGAAAGGTGCCAATAGTTGTTAGTTAACTTTTTTCCCCTGTTGATAGAAAGTGCCCAGAAGGATACACATGTATGAAGGCTGGAAGGAACCCTAACTTTGGCTACACCAGTTATGACTCTTTTGGATGGTCCTTCCTTGCTCTCTTCAGGCTCATGACACAGGACTTCTGGGAGAATCTTTTCCAGCTGGTTGGAACTTAATTTCTTCTGTGTTTCTTTGTGATTTGTCTGTTTCGATGATTACATTTACAGTGAGAAAATTGTCCTAAGTTCTTGCAGCTTCTTTTCTCTTATAAAGACTCTCCGAGCAGCTGGGAGGACATACATGCTGTTCTTTGTGGTGGTCATCTTCCTGGGCTCCTTCTACCTCATCAACCTCATCCTGGCGGTGGTAGCCATGGCTTATTATGAACAGAATCAAGCAACTCAACTGGAGGCCATCGAAAAAGAGGAGGAATTCCAGCGGCTTTTAGAACAACTCAAAAATCAAGAGCAGGTAATTACAGCAAGTCATATTCATCCAAGGCATAAATTATAAACTCTTAGATAAAAAGACTTTTCTAATTAAATTAAAAGTAGATCAATACAGTTACATTTTTTTTCAGTAAACTGTTTCTAAATTTCTTTTGGACACTTTATTTTTTCTCATTCAAGATTTCAAACATGGCAAAAAAAAATTTGATTAATGAGACAAACGTCACAAGATGATTAATAATAATAATAATAATAATAATAATAATAATAATAATAATAATAATAATAATAATAATAATAATAGTTAATTTAAAGTCTTCCAGCTTGTTTTTTTTTTAACTTGCAAAGTAAGACAGGCTGGCAAAATTAACACTTTTACCTTAAAAGTTTTATTTAAAAACTTTTTTTAAAAAATTGCTAAGATCCACTGGTAACCCATTTTAATAAATACTTCACAAGAAAACTACAGGGAAAGTTTGGTGTGAGTGGATATAACGTTAAACTTAGGAAATGGATTAGACAGAACACAGAGAACAAAGGAGCCAAATTCAAACACTAAAATAAAGCAAAACACAAAACCAAAATCCAAAAGATAATGACAATAAAAACACTGGCTGGTCTTTGTTTTAATTCAACCTTCACACAAGCATAGTTCTTTTTTATTAAGAATAGGATGGATATCCATATTTAAATAGCATATTTTCAGTCAACATTGCCATGTTTTAATTGGCAGGCGCAATTTCATGGAAGCCAAGCCACTCTAACCAGTAAGAAGTCTGTGAGTCAACACACATTATCAGAGATGGAAGATAATGGACATGGTCTCAAACAGGGTGAGGCTGTGAATGACTGCAATGGAAGAGTTATTCCTCGCTTGATGATTCGAGCACCCACTATGGAGGAGGTTGGTTGGTTTTACCTTTACCCCATAAAAGGAGAAGACATATTGTGGTCTGCAAAAATATTGTTTATTTCACATCATTCAAAGAATTTGCAAACATATCCCATAGACTGCTGTAGATTATGAAGTCAAAGCAAAGTCACTGGGCTCGGTGCACAGCACACTTCATCTGGAAGAGGCTGGCTTGAAAAAGAGATCTGCTAGTGCTGTCACAGTGCTGTCTGCAGTTGCCATAGAAGGTACAGTGCCACCAACAACTGCCACACACAATTTCTAAATATAATGTTTAATTTCTATCAATAATTTGAGTGAGATTAGTCACATAGTCACAGACTTTGTTGTAAGTCTGTGGGAGTTTTTGAAGTTCCTTCTGTAGAAGACAACATTTGACGTTGTAGACAAGAATTTCTGACCTCGGAGCTGACCCGCAAAATAACAGTCCCAAACATTTGCAATCATAACCAATGCTGACTGAAACATATTAACAATTAAGGCTATAAACAATGATTTGATGACTATTAAAATAGCCTTTAAAGTTTTTACCTCTGTATGAATAATTAGTTACATTTAACTTGACATCCTAAGATCTCCACACTCACATTAGTCATAACCACAAAAAAATTGTGTCACAACAGTAGTTTGCATCAGTGTCAGAACCACTGCCAACTAAACTTTTCAAACAGTTATTAACTATGACCAGTATTTTATTTAAAGAGAACATTAGCATTGTCATTGGCTTCCCACGGTGAGGCTAATCATGCTGTATCCCGTGCAAATCCCTGTCAACATTTGGTGTCGTGCCCTTGTGGTGTTAAGCTTGGGCTATTTTAACTTGGTAAACAAAGTGAAACAGCAATGACATGAACGTAGCTGTCACACAAAGAATGTTACAACAGATATGCAAAGATTCGCTTTATAACCATGTTAAAGATTGTTGAAGTACAATCTTTACAATCGTGTTTGTGTTTGTCTAGAGTTGGAGGAGGCTCAGAGACCCTGTCCACCTTGCTGGTACAAATTTGCAGACATGTTTTTGAAGTGGGATTGCTGCCCCACCTGGATTGTTTTTAAAAAGTGGATGCACTTTGTGGTCATGGATCCCTTTGTTGATCTCGCTATTACCATATGCATCGTGCTCAACACCCTTTTTATGGCAATGGAGCACTACCCCATGACCCCGGAGTTCGACAACATGCTGTCAGTAGGAAATCTGGTATGTATTTACTACATTTAATCTAGCAGGGATATGTGCCAAGATCTCAGACCTTTTGAGTTTTATTTATGCTTTCTAGGTTTTCACTGGGATCTTTGCAGCTGAAATGTTTTTCAAGCTTATCGCCATGGATCCCTATTACTATTTCCAAGTTGGATGGAACATTTTCGACAGCATTATTGTATCTCTCAGCCTGGTGGAGTTAGGTCTGGCAAATGTCCAGGGTCTGTCAGTCCTAAGGTCATTCCGTTTGGTAAGAAACAATGAGGATGAAAAATTATTGCTTTGTTTGTTCACATAAAGTTGTGTTGAATTTGTACTGAACATCCCATCTAGTCCTAATCAATCATTGTCTATTTGCTGCTGAATGAGTAAAAACCAGACAGCTAAAAATTAAAAACCTTGACACAAACAATTGATGGTTTTTACCAACATGCTATTTCTTGATGAACTGTTATTAAGAATCCGTTGCAGTCTCAGATGTTGAGAAAAAATGTGTGAAATTAGACTAATTTGGACTTTCACAACCTATTACATCCAAGAAGAAAAAACTAAAAGAAAAAAAGAATTAAGCCAACAGTTTCACAACCAACAGGTCAATCTGATTTGCTTTTAATGTTAGACCAAATCAGCCCTCAGATGGTGAAAGGCATCTTAATTTTGGTCAACATTTCTGCTGATCACTCTTTTGGAACCAGATTAGATTCAACTCATTTCACAAAACCTAAGGGAACATGTTTTATGCTGAGGAGAGAAGAGGGTGTATCTGCACAATAGACAAAGGAAAAGTAGTTGGTAAGAGAGAGATAATAATTATGATTGACTTCGATCATCACCTTTAGAAATTATCACAAAGTTAGCACCGTTGTTTAACTTGAAGTTTTAATTGAATGGGCCATGTTTGGCTTAACGTTGTTTTAAATTAGCGCTGGTAACTTTTCTCTCATTGTTCAAACTGAGATGTCACTGACTGCTGTTTACTGTGGATACAATGTTAATTGCTCACAACTATTCAGCACCCCTCAACTTATAAACAATTACTTGCCTGAAAGTTCTTCTGTTTTTCTTCATGGCACATCTTTATCTCTCTTTTGTGATGGTGACAGCTTCGTGTCTTCAAACTGGCAAAATCTTGGCCCACCCTCAACATGCTCATTAAGATTATTGGTAACTCAGTGGGAGCTTTGGGGAACCTGACCTTGGTGCTGGCCATTATCGTCTTCATTTTCGCCGTAGTGGGCATGCAACTCTTTGGAAAGAACTACAAGGACTGCGTTTGCAAGATCTCCTCAGAGTGTGAGCTGCCACGGTGGCACATGAATGACTTCTTCCACTCCTTCCTCATTGTTTTCCGCATTCTGTGTGGCGAGTGGATCGAGACGATGTGGGACTGCATGGAGGTGGCTGGACCTGCGATGTGCTTAATCGTCTTTATGATGGTCATGGTCATTGGAAATCTAGTGGTGAGTTTAAAGGTCAAGAACTAATTCTATTTTAAATTTAAAATATGCAGATTTGCAAGTGGAATAATTACTGTTTGTGCTGGAGCGATGGCAAATTTGAACAAAATATCAATATCATTTTACAAGATTATAAGTGTGTTTCACCCTTCAATTTGACTTTTTCACTGGCTAAGACAATGGTTAATCAAATTAGTTCATCCATTTCATAATGTAGTTGTCTAATTGATTAGTGTCAGGATCAAGATTTTGTGAACGGCTTGTCTTTATGGTGTATAGTTAACCCCTCAGCCAGCCAGGACACACACACAGTTTGTACACAAAAATCCTTCTATGATAAAATATTTCTTATGTTATAAATGTAAAACAATAAAATTAATTGGATATTTTAACATATTAAAAGTTTGTAAGCTACCAGCCAGTCAAACTCAAATTTAATTTATGTAAAAAATACAAATATTTAAAAAAGAAGGGGCGTGCTGTGGTGGCACAGGGGGTTAGCACGCTCCACGTTTGGAGGCCTCAGTCCTCAACGCGGACATCGCGGGCTCGACTCCCAGGCCCAGCGACCCCCGCCGCATGCCCCCAACCCCACCCCCACCAACCCACCGTCAAAAAATGCAAGCCACTACCGCCGCTAAAAACTCTTGGGAAAAAAAAAAAGAAAAAAGTTCTTTGTAATTCATTGAGAGGTATTGTGAATGTCGACAGCATAAAAATACTATCCTTGACCTTTTGTATTTGCTTCAGGGAACAAGGTCTGTTGGAGGATCTCTGACAGACATTGTTTCTGGATCATATTTTATTGCAAGAGCCAAAATGGTTTCCTGTCAGGTTATTCATAGAAATAAAAAGGAAATGACTCATCATTAAGCCCTAACTGAAACATTGTGTGAACTACGTCGCGCTATATGTAGTTTGCTTATATCCTACAATCTCGTAAAGCTGGTGATTTAATACAAAATGCACATTGAAATTAAGGCATATAATGTTGGTAAAGGCAGGTTTTCTATGTGGATCAAATCACGTGAAACCAGCAAACAGAAGTTTTGACTCTACATATGTGCTAAGATCTGATTCTAGTAACCCAGCTACCGCTTCGGGAAGAAACACAGACAGCTGAGCAAGCAAAGCTCAGGTAGCAAAGAGACTTACAGGGTGCACAGTGAAAGTCATTCGATAGGAGAGTTGATAGTAACTGAAGCAGAGATAAATTATGCTCCCCCATGAGCAGGAAAAAGAGCCAAGTTGATGTCTTTAAAAGAGTCAAATTAGTGGATCAAATTGAAATAATACATGGATGATTTCATAATATTTCTGTAGTATTTCTTACAAGCTTGTGGAATTCTTACTTCTTATTCATTGGTCATTTATTACACCCTGCTATTGCTGGTTTTGACTACCCTTGGGTCTTCAGAACTGCCATATTTTTATTGCATTGATTCAACAACAACTTGATCCAAGCTGACACAATCTGGTTTGAGATGATTCAACATGGTGCATTATCCTGCTGGAAGTAGCAATCAGAAGAGGTGTACAGGGCTATGGTGTTTAAACAATGCTGCAAGTGGGCCCCAAAAACAAGCCCAATGTTACACCATCAGCAGAGTTAAGAGATGGTATTCCTCATATGTTGCTTGTAACAAATGGTTATTTGAATTTCTGTTGCATTCCTGTCATCTGGAACAAGTCTGCCCATTCATATCTGACATTTGAAATACTCAGACAACCCTTCTGGCATTATTAAACCACGCCATGGACAAAGTCTCATCTCCCCTTCTTTTCCCCTTGAAGTTGTTGCCTTGAGATCATCTTGTGTTTGTATCTAAAACAGTGTGTGGTGAGTTTGAAAATCAGTCTGTGCTTCACTTGTATGTCCTTCTAACCATAGCCTGTTCTTTTCTGCTCCTTTATTGTTGGTTCTGCCTTTGTGTAGCTCTGTTTATCTGCCAGCTGTCTTTACTGATTCACAGCTCTTGTTCCAGACTGAGAGAGATCAACTAGTCGATGTAACCATGATAAGCCGCCAAACCTGGCAAACGGGAAGTGAGAAATTGATCACTAGACTTAAGAATCTAAAGATAGCTGCATCTGCAATAGCAGGCTGTCAACATAATGTTTATTAATGTGACATGTTTCCTATTTGCTTCAGTCCCTTCAAAGGGCCTTGCATAGCAGCAGGAACTTGTATAAAAACTAATTAATTAGCTCCACATTGTATTCATTTTCATGCTTTTCACATCTGTAAAATATTTAAAGTGTAATTTAAAGCCTTACCTCTGTCAATCATTTTACTCAGGTATTGAACCTCTTCTTGGCGTTGCTGCTCAGCTCATTCAGCGGAGACAACCTATCAGCAGGGGATGACGACGGAGAGATGAACAATCTGCAGATTGCTATTGGGAGAATCACACGAGGCATCGACTGGTTAAAAGCATTTCTCATTCAGCGAATCCAGCAAATACTTGGTAAAAAGCCCAAAGAGCCGGATAAGGACATGGTGGACGATGGAAAGCCTAAAACCGAGGAAATTGAAATGAACCATTTGGACACCTGTCTGGCTCTTAAAGTAGCAGATGGGATTTCAGATGGCCCTGTGCAAAGCCAACCCTCTGGATTCACGGTGGATGGAGAGCTCAATCTGAAAGTCCCAATCGCTGAAGAAGAATCAGATTATGATAATCCGAGTGATGATGATGATGATGATGAAGATAACGAATTTCCAGAGAGTGCACTGCGGAGAGATGATGAACAAAACATGGTAAAAAAAAAAAAAAAAGTCAAGATCTGTCTCACAATAAATTAGCTAAGTAGATATCTACCAAATACTTGTTAGGTAACTCAATAAGCTGGCTAGCAAGCTTGATTCAGAGAAAAATAAACTGGTGGCCTGCCATCAGTCCACCAGCATTGGATATTGTGCTGGTGATGCAATTCCCAAACACATTACAGTCTCACTAACTGATAAATTACCTCTTACACAAACATAAAAATATATTTTTTTAATCTATTCCAGAAAAACCTTGAAGATGAAAGTAGTATCCCAGAGAAAGTAAAAGTGAGTAAGTCTTTATGAGTAGCAATTTTCACTGGTGTTTTCAAGCAGAAGCCCAAAGCCAATACTAATTTTATGCTTGTATTTCATTTTATAACAAATGAGTATGATGACGGGAATTCTTCAGTCTGCAGCACAGTTGATTATCGTCCTCCTGAGCCCGAACCAGAAAAGAAGGAAGAAGAGGAACCGGAACCTGAAGAACCAGAGGCCTGCTTTACTGATGGTATGAACAAAATCTCATAAAATACCTTTAAAATGATCCCTCACTGTTATGCATTACCTTGAAAGTGACAAAGTATATTATTCCACGGGTGCCTTTTCTTTTTATGCAGACTGTGTGACCAAATGGCCATGTCTGACGGTGGATACCACCGATGGCAAAGGCAAAAAATGGTGGAATCTTAGAAAAACTTGCTTCACCATAGTGGAACACGACTGGTTTGAAACCTTCATCATTTTTATGATCCTCCTTAGCAGTGGGGCTCTGGTGAGACCAGTCATTACTCCAACTAATTCAGAATTGTTTCTTAAACATTTGACTTTTTTTTCCCTCTCTTTTTGTTTTTGCAGGCCTTTGAAGATATATACATAGAAAGGCGACGAACCATCAAGATAATTCTTGAGTTCGCAGACAAGGTTTTCACCTACATTTTTGTCATTGAGATGCTCCTGAAATGGGTTGCATATGGCTTCAAGACCTACTTCACCAACGCTTGGTGTTGGTTGGACTTTTTCATTGTGGATGTAAGTGTAGCTGTGAAGTTCCAAAGACGGCCTGCACAATACGCAACAGAAAAGACAGATTGACATGTCTTACATTAGCTAACGTCTATGCTAACCCCTGAATAGGAAATGTTGTTATTTTCTGGCAGATTTCCTTGGTTAGTTTAGTTGCAAATTGGATGGGCTATTCTGATCTTGGTCCGATAAAGTCATTGAGAACCCTCAGGGCACTGAGGCCTCTTCGAGCGCTATCAAGATTTGAAGGCATGAGGGTAGGTACATTTCCTTTGGAGTCTGAACATTACTATTTTAACTATTTGCATGTCTAAAAATAACTTCATATTGACTGCACTGATTGGCTGCCCCTTTTCGCTTGTTGATTCCATACTCACAACATGGCTGTCTGCTATTGTAGAAGTAAGTCATTTTAAGTCAGTTTGAAACAATTTAAAAGATTTTTTTTCTTGCTCTTATCAACAAAACATGTTTTTCCTTTTTTTTTTTTGTCTTAACAATCTATATTTTTAGATAATTGAAATAGGGTCCTTTCTTTTGGGCAGGTGGTGGTAAATGCTCTTGTTGGAGCGATTCCCTCCATCTTCAATGTTCTGCTGGTGTGTCTGATTTTCTGGCTCATCTTCAGCATCATGGGAGTCAATTTGTTTGCGGGGAAGTTCTACCGTTGCATCAACACCACCACAGAGGAGCTATTCCCCATGACTCAGGTCAACAATCGAACCGAGTGCTTGGCCCTTGAAGAAGCCACTCAGGAGGCTCGCTGGATTAACGTCAAAATCAATTATGACAATGTTGGGACAGGCTACCTCTCTCTGCTTCAAGTGGTGAGGATTCCTTTTACAGTATGCCGAGATATTTAGTTGATTTAGTTATCTATTCTCTTTTTCTTTGGATGCCAATATTTTGAGGATATTCTAAATGATTACAGGCAACTTTTAAAGGTTGGATGGACATAATGTATGCTGCCGTGGACTCAAGAGAGGTATTCATCTTCATTTTTTTTTGTTTACATGGGAAGTGCACCTCAGATTTGATGTTTTTCAGTTGCTTTCATTGTAAGCTTTTGAAAATGGCACCTTCAAATATGATAAAAAGTAACCATAAGTAGAGGGGTAAAATGTTTGTTTAACCCCGAACATTTTGCCCCTTAACTCTGGTTTTCAGAAGAGGGCCAAAAAGAGACCGTCATTTGATAATATATTATAGATTAGGAATAGTAGCTCATAGAATACTAGATTTTGTGCATAAAAATGTAGTCTTATGTAAAATAAATTATTTTTGAAAAATATATCAATTTGAATCATTCTGTCCTTGTGTAAATTAATAGGATTAACTGGCTGATTCAAATAAAATAAAATAAATACTTTCATATTTATCTCCAGTAAATATGAGAGTAGACTGAGATTTATTTCAGAGACTGACGGCAATTTAATAAGGCATTGCTATGAGACTAAATGGAAGAATTTACATTTAAAATATTTCTGTGTTTCAGGCAAATATTTTCTGTTTTTTTTTCAATTTAGGTTGAGGAGCAACCATCCTACGAAATCAATCTTTACATGTACATATATTTTGTGATCTTCATCATCTTTGGCTCCTTCTTCACCCTAAACCTCTTCATTGGTGTCATTATTGACAATTTCAACCAACAAAAGAAAAAGATAAGTACTTTCAAGAAAACAGCTTGTAAAAATACAAATTTATTTTATGGTTTTCTTGAGAAGAAAAGCAATTTGGCACTTTAAGCAACCAAATAATTCTTGTCTTGCCTTATGTATGCACTTTGGAGACCAAGATATTTTTATGACTGATGAACAGAAAAAATACTATGAGGCCATGAAGAAACTCGGTTCCAAGAAGCCACAAAAGCCAATTCCACGACCAACGGTATGTTACTAATTTAGCAATTTATGAAAATCATGGACCATTAAGGAAACAATTGTTGAAATAAATTCTAATACATTGATCAAAAAAGGGCTTTTTTTCTGTAGGGAGATGTAAGACCCTGACAGGGCCAATAGGTGTCACTGTGTTATAATAGGAAATGGCAGTAGCTCACAGGACGATGCATTCTTAAAATTGCTTTTATTTCCTGAGTAAAATTTCAAAAACCGCTTTTAGAGATTATTAAAAGCTTAGCTTGAAGATTGCCTGAACTGATGTCGATGTGTTTATAGAAGTTCTTCTTAATGAATTTTTCTTCTAAATTGCTAGTTTTAAGTTTAATTTATGACAGAGGAGCTTAGTATATAAAGAACATTTTCATTACATGGTTTAGAAAAGTTCGCTAACGTTCTCCGTGTCTCTCTGACAGAACCCGGTCCAGGGCATTGTGTTCGATTTCATCAGCCAGCAGTTTTTTGACATCTTTATTATGGTTCTAATCTGCCTCAATATGGTGACCATGATGGTGGAAACAGATGACCAAAGCGCAGAAAAAGAGGATTTTCTCTTCAAATTAAATGTGGCCTTCATTGTTGTCTTCACTGGAGAGTGTGTATTGAAGCTCTTTGCCTTGCGGCAGTACTTCTTCACCAATGGATGGAATGTTTTTGATTTCATTGTGGTCATCTTGTCAATAGCTGGTGGGTACAATGTCTTACAATTGTTTTACTCAAAAAAAAAAAAAGAAAACTTGTACTGGTCTATTACATGCTGTTGTTTTTTTCTGATTTCAGGTACAATGCTCTCAGACATCATTGAGAAGTATTTTGTATCCCCAACTCTCTTCAGAGTGATCAGACTAGCCAGGATTGGCAGGATTCTGCGCCTCATTAAAGGAGCGAAGGGCATTCGGACACTTCTCTTTGCCTTAATGATGTCCCTTCCTGCCCTGTTCAACATTGGTCTCCTGCTTTTCCTGATTATGTTCATCTTTTCCATATTTGGAATGTCAAATTTTCCCTATGTCAAGAAAGAAGCTGGAATTGATGACATTTTTAACTTTGAGACCTTTGGTGGTAGCATTATCTGCTTGTTTCAGATTACAACATCTGCTGGTTGGGATGGGCTTCTCCTCCCAATGCTGAACAGGGAACCTCCAGACTGTGACCCTGAATTTGAGAATCCAGGCACAGATGTAAAGGGCAACTGTGGAAACCCGGGGATGGGCATGATGTTCTTCTGCACCTATATCATCGTTTCGTTCTTAGTGGTGGTCAACATGTACATTGCCATCATCCTGGAGAACTTCAATGTGGCTCAAGAAGAGAGCGGTGACCCACTTTGCGAGGAAGACTTTGAGATGTTCAACGAAACTTGGGAGAAGTTTGACTTGGATGGAACAATGTTTATTGAGTACAGTCGACTTTCAGATTTTTGCGACACTTTGCAGGAGCCTCTCAGAGTCGCCAGACCCAATCGGCTTTGTCTGATTGGAATGGATCTGCCCCTAGTTATTGGGGATAGGATCCACTGCTTGGACGTTTTGATGGCTGTTACACAGATGGTACTGGGAGACACAGTGGAGATGGCAGCAATGCGGGATAGCATTGAGGCTAAGTTCATTCTTAGCAACCCCACAAAAGACTCCTTTGCACCAATTACCACAACGGTACGCCACAAGGAAGAGCAACAAGCTGCTGTGGTCCTTCAACAAGCTTATCGTAATCATCTTCTGAAGCGTTGCATACGCCATGCTGCTTTCATGCACAGATTGAAGAGGATTGGTAGAAATTACAACAATGATGATCCACCTGAAAAAGAGGGACTGCTTGCACGAAGACTGGGAGTTCTCTATGGAAGTAATACAGACCTTGCTGATGAAATGGAGCTTGAGGCTTTAGAAACTCTGACAAGCCAAGAATCTTTTAATACAGACTGCAAAAGGGCCCGATGTCTTCAGGAGCCTCCTGTGCAGAATATGATTGTGGTTCCTGCTGAAATAACCAGTGAGGAGTTATTGCATTCTGCCCCCTACCAACATCCCTTAACCTTACCAACAAATCTGAGAGAGCCGCTTGTATGACAAACTGATGAAGTAGGTGTTTCCCCCTATTTTATATCAATGAACAAAGCAACAATATTGATACAAATGTTCACAAATTTCCCACTTTATAAATACTTATAACAGCTTAGACCTTCCTGTTACCTACAACTTAAATACTGCTTCCGGTTTATTGAAGACCTGTCTTATTGAGGTTAAAAACCCAACTGAAGCTTCTGTGACAATAATCAATGAAGGAAAAAATAGTCATTCAAAATTAAGTTCCGAACTTCTAAAGAAAATCAACAATTTTATTAAATGTATATCTACCTTTAGACTTCAAATATTTTTAGACTTATCTGTGTAGAGAATTACCAGTCTGGACCATAAATCTCACATTTAATTATACTAAATAATTTTACATTTTAAAAAGCTTTTTAAAATACAATTGGATTGTGCCCCATGGTGTGGTCTCAAAATCAAATTTAAGGTATTGAGGTTATTTTCCATATCAACTTTAACTCTAAAATTGTTAAAATCATGTTTTCAAAGTTTAAAACTACAGACAAGAATGGATGAAATGATTGAATCATTATTAAGGCTGTTTTGCTTTTCTTTATGCCCCTATTTACCTATCTTCTTTGCAATACTTGCATAACCAAAAATAGTTGGGTCCTCCAAATCTTAATGTTTATTCCCACCACTTTCAGCTTTTAGAAACCTCAGACTTTCTAAGTTTCTATTCAGCAACTACTAAAGTTCATACTCTTGCCTTTAAACAACACAAGACAACTTCAGTGTGAGAACTGCAAAATGTCCAATAGTTGACAGATCCCTATTGTTCCTGCTTAGAATAAAGGGGATTATTGCATTGTTTCAGATTGGAAGTTTCCATTTTACAAGCTTCTGGTCATCAAAATCTACAAGAAAAATCTCAAATTCTTTTGTATATTTGTAAATTAGTATGTAAGAAGAAAAGGTATGCACTATTTAAAATCTTTACCTGTTGAACTTATTACAGTTGTTTTAAACTAAAAAAAAATGTTTTCTTAAATTCTTCAGACATATGCATCTGTCTTATAAAATGTATTGCTGTTGTTTGATCTGTACTTATCTAAAAAGCAATTGAACTTATGGCAGGATAAAGGTTTAGACACTGACTGTAATTTTCATTCTAGTTATGTCTATCCAGTGTTTAAACTGCTACTCATTTAAATCCATTCAGTGCTTATGAGCAATACTTTTATGAAGATATTTTAGTATCTGTTGCACATTTGTAAATACCCTCAGCTGCAGACTTTGTCTATAAAAAGGTTTTAGAGTTATGAAACCTTTTATGCAAAACATACAGTCGATGGTTGGCTTAGTCAAATTTTGACTCTAAAATTAAAAGAATACATCAGTTAAAAATTACAGCCACAGAGAAATATATGTAAATATTAGAAGCACTAAAATTAAGATCTGAGCAAAGGTCTTCAGCTTCCTTTTATTGTTTTTTTTTTCTTCAAATGAAAAGGACAAACTTTCTTATCATTTTTAAAAAGTGATCTCAATAAATGGTTTTCCAGACCTGTTGCCATACTAAGCCCAAATCTAAAATTTTATGTATTTATCTGTCTCATTAAAGGATCTGTCCTCATCGCTGTCCTAATGTGTAAAGGTCACTTGTGTAAGTCTTAACTGAGTTTCAAATGTCTTACTGCAAACATTTGTCTCTGTGCAGAAATGGTAAACACTGTGAGTGAAGTACTGCTGTAAATAATTTCTATTCAACACATAAAACACAAAAAAAATTCCATTATAACCAAAATAAAAAAAAACACTAAAAGATGTTTTTAAATGTAGACTTATTACAAAATGTCCCAAACTATTGTAAACTTGGCTATTGCTCTAGTTGGCTGATGTGCGTAAGACATTCTCCAGTGTTGTGCAAAACATGACTAAACTATGCACTTTCAGAGTTTATGACTTCTGTTGTTACAGTACACCACGCAAATCCCCATATGTTCTTATTTTTATTTTATTTATTTATTTATTTTTTGTTTAAATATTTAATTTGTTTAACGTTTTGGCAGGGTAGAAGATCAGAATAAGCAAAGGGTACAGTTTTTCGTTTGCGGGGCCTTCTGTGATACGCTATCTGCAACATTTAAGCTTTGAAATGTGACCCCAAGCTCTGCTCTTTGAAGCTGAGACTCTGCTGCAGCTTGTCCCCCGTAGTCTTCCGTGATGATTTGGTCACATTCACTGTGTCCTCTGTTTACATTTCTACCGAGAGAAAAAAAAAAAATCTCTCGGTAAATTTTACAGCTACACCCAAAATCAACAGTGCGTTTACTAATTTCTTTTCTTTCTTCTTGTGTATATTTTTATTTTCTTATTGTAAAAAGTGTCACCACACTGTTAGAATAAAAAGTTTCTTTTAGGTTAAACCAGGCTGTGGGCTCGTGTTGTCAGGACTATTTTTAGTTTTTTGTGAGAAATCAATCCGATACTTTGCTGCCCTCTAGTGGTTGTAAACTTGACAACTTGAATTGATTTTTAGACTATATATGCTTTACACATATTTTATGAGAGAAGGGTTCTATTCAAGATAAATTAAACTTAATCAGATAATTTTATATAATGTTTCTATTTGGTGCTATATCAATTACCTTATTCATTATGGCTTAGACATCAATCAACTACATGAAGTGATGTTAAGGTTAAGGCACAGGCTTACTGTTTTTTGTTAGTTTGTTTTTTAAGTATAATAGAATATCAGCAAAATTTTAATTTAAAGGTCAATTGTTAAACTTCAGTGGAAGTTTAAAAGTGCACTTAAAGAGTGGCAAAGTTCTGTTTTCAAAAAGTCTCTGTATTGTACATGGAAATTTATATTTCACTCTTCAATGTACCCATTTAATTTGTTTCTAATCCATGCTTGAGCCAGTTACTTCACTTCTGACCCCTGATTAAAGCACTAAAATAACTTCCACAAAGCAGACATTAGATAAATAAAATGATCACTTCAAATCAGCAATTATTAAAGTGGGTCAGAAACATCCAGATGGACTGAACAAACTGCTGTGTGATTGAGTACAAATGAAATCGCAAAACAGCAAAATGAGCAGTGCCTTTTTATTACTCATGGTACAGGCTGTAAGCCCATATGTGACTCCCTGACATTCTGAAAACAGTGGATTTTTGCTTCAAAGTATAATTTATTAAAATTTATGATGACTTTAAGATTAATAGAATTAAAAGGGGACAAAACAAATATCACAATTCCTTGTTTTCTTTTTTTTTATAAGAGAGTCACACAAAACAGTTTAATAAAAACAGAATGATAAAATTTGTAATGTCAGAAGAGTTGGGTTACAATCAGGGTCCGTTGTTCATTTTCCTGTTTCAGCCATTTTATACCTCCCTAACAGAAATCTGTTACTCAAACAGCCATTCATCTAATGAGCTGAACTATAGCTGCTGGCAGTCGATTTCTTTGTAGAAATTAGAATTTATTTTTTGCAGTGACAACGCATATTAACATTTCTTATGCCCAATTAGCCAACAGGCTCGTCTTCACCTGAACGCCCTAGACAGACGGTAAAATGTCACCCTAAAGGAATAAGTGTAAAACTTCATAATTACATTTACAAACATTAGATTTTGTAAAACTACTGTGAAGCTGAAATGCAAGTAATCTTTGAGGAGGGAGCAGCATTTAAATTTGATTTATCTGGTGTTGCCATATTGTAAAAACTGATAAAGCTAATGCAGTGAATAAATACCGGACTGGTGCTACTCAGAGCAGAGAATTAGGGAAATGTGATCAGCTTGGCTGACTTGAAAACTTCACTCTTGACTGGTTATGGCTCTTGCATAACAAGCCTACCAGTTTTCAGGCAAACCTGTTTCCATGTCGCCATTCATACGCAAGGCAAACTTGTATACAAATAGTCCAAGCGTGGCTTGAAAGAAGCAGTAAAATGATAATGTAACACAAAAATAACTGATTTAAAAAACTGAAAGTAGCAATCTACCCCACCTCTCGCCCCGAACGCAGCTGGAGATAGACATCAGCAACTCCCGACCCCACTAGGCATAAGGGTGAACAGTAAATGAATGAATGGGTGGATAATGGCAATCTGATTATTGTGCGATTCTCAATTGCTTACATCTGATTTTTGGACTGACTGCATGCCAGGGGTTGGTGTTCTTGTTCAGGACCCTGGCTACAGTACTTTGGCTAAAATGTAAGAGCTTTTTGGGGGAGAATCTTTAGTAAGGTCACCTTCTTCATGGAAGAGGAGGTGGCCGTGGAGGACATGGTGACTGGACACCTCCTGGTGCTGGTGACAGATAGAGAAGAGGGTGGGATTGTCTAGAACTGTGCTAAACTGGCCATTATTTTGGCTGCTCTCTGTCAGAAAATGCTGAAAACAAACAGGAGCACACAATATTAATAAAATGTGCAATGTAATTTGTTGCAGGTGAAGTTGATGGATGCTGTTGAATATGACGGTATGAATTCCAATAAGCAACTAAATATTTAGGCAAAACATGTCTTCCTGCTCTGGATAAACTGCAAACACAGGTTGCAGATAATAAGTAGTCCATATATTGTTAAGAATATATGATTCTGTGTCTTCCCTCAATCTCTTTTATCTGCTTGCATGCTTGCATGCACACACACATTAAGGAAATGAGTTCACAGGGGAATACCCTCTTTTTATAGGTTAGTTAGATGCCAAAAAGGAATAGAATCGTGTTGTTCAAGGCTACTCTGTGTTAGTCTCTTAATATTTTTTTTGTTGTTGTTTCTACATATTACTACTTATTTAGCTTTAATACATTGGACTGGTTATTTTAATTACCAGTCCAACATAGTTTATTAAAATTGTTACATGTGACAACATCTGCCGTTTGCTGTAGTTCCCTAATGACTTTACCAAAACGCCTTACCTCTTTAAACGCATTCCACCGCCATAAACGGCAAAGTTCACCAACTTTCTCACTGGAACAGTGAGCATAAACCATAAAATACGTAGTGAATATTTATGAAATTCAAAATGTTTGTTGCAATTTGGTTGTTTTTTAAAAGAATACTTTAACAGTGATACATTGTACAAGCCAAAAGCAAAAACAAAAAAATACTTCATCCCTTAAAGACCTTTGCAGCAGGCCAGTGATCCAAGGCACACCAGCATGTCCAGCTGCAAATGGCTAAAATAAATTACCATTAAGACTGCGAAGTGGAATAGTCAGAGGCCAAAGTTGATCGCGATTAAGCTGCTGTGACCTTAAACAGGCCACTCATGCTTGAAAGCCTTTCAGTGTGGCTGACTAAAAATAATTCTGCAAAGAAGAGTGGCTGAACATCCCTCCATAGTGGTGGAAAAGACTCATTGCCAGTTAAAACAATTTAAAGTTAAGTTGCTATCTCCACCAAAAGGCTCAAAAGCATATATTTTTTTTCTTTAGATTTCCTGGATTCAAAGGCTATAATAATTTGCTTTGAGTTTTAAAGGAACTTATTTTTTTCAGGCTGTAATAGCGAAAGTGCATTGTTCAAAGTTATTTTGGTTTGTTGCTCTCCTCCCCTCATTTGCATGAGGCTGAAGCTTGTCAGACAGACTCCACACCCACTGTAGTCAAGGCTTAATTGTTTTTCAGGCTCCAGATTCCATTGATTCCACGCACTCGCGGCGTCAACTGTTAAGTCAGTTTTTCCTTTTGCATGTCATCATGCATTGGACTCTAGCTGGATGCTTTGGATTTGTGTTGATAAGTATATCAGGTAATTGTAAACTTTTGTCACATGGTTCATTTCACTTGTTAGCAAACTCGAAAGAACTTGTAGGACCTGTAATTTTCTACAGCACCTGTAATCAATGTTAGCAAATTTAATCTTGTTCCGGTAATAGTTGTGTGTTTTTATAGCTACAATGTCATATAATCATATTTTTTAGGTCTGTTTAACCACAGCTACAAGGCACACAGGAGTTTTGCATGTTATTTTTACCGTTACTTCCTGGCCATCTGGAGGGGAAAAGAGGAAGTTCTTGTCTGAGACAAAGAATATTATGTTATTGTCATATTGATGAGCTTCTTTGAAATTATTTTACAATAACTGAAGGACTTTGTTAAAAGCATTTTTTTTTTTATCCTTTAAGGGAAACTATCAACTCACTTTGTTCCATCTACAAACTCTGTTGTGTTTATTGTCACTTAATTGGTGGTTGTTTTCCTCAGCTTTGAGTCACTCTGTAAATAAAATACAGGATAAAAGTGACATATTTTTTTATTTAACCATTAGACATCATGCATGTCTGTGTCAAGTTATCATTTAAAGAATTCACATTAAAGAAAGTCCTCATGCTTTATAACCCATACAACTACTAATCATTTATGAAGTAAAATAATTTTATTCAGTACGGAAATGTTTTTATTTTTGCTTTTGCTAATCGGTTTCAACATTTCGGTAAAATGGACTTCAGCAAGATTTTTGTTTCTTTAACTGTTTCATAAAATGCATAATTTTAATAATAAGCATTCAACATTGATGTTGCCTGCAAGTCTTGCTGCTCTACTAAACTGCTCTATTAACTGAATATTTGGTTGTACATTGGTAAAATATTTTGTTTTAAAATATCAGAAATAATATTTTAATTGTAAAATGTGTCCATTTTACAATTAAAAATGGATACATATGGGATTAATTTGTTCTTTTGCTTATTTACATTAATTTAAAAAATTGCCCCCAATACTTGGATGGAGGATTCATGTGGATTTTCTCAGCAGAATTAATAAAATAATTTTGAATGTTTGTTTCTTGAACTGACAAATTATCCCAGGTGCTTATATCCCAGAACTAAATACAGGTGATCAAAAAACGTTTAAATCCTAATGTTTCAAATTATTATTGTTTCTCTGTATTAAATGAGGTAGAAGCCTAGTGTCTTGGATTTCTGAGTTTCTTTAGCCATGTACTTTATTGTGTTTTTTTTGTTCTTCTTTTGTGTCTCCTCTGGCATTCTCTTTAAACTGTATTCAAAAATGAGACAGATCTCTTGAGGCTAAGTGGAATGGCAAACTGTCTTTTTCAATTTCTTGTAACTGTTCTGTTGTCTGCTCAGTCGCCCTGCAGATCAGCCAGAAACCCAGGTTCTACGGATTAAGACCTCATAAGAAAGTGTCTATTTACTGCCGAGTCTCACATCAACATCTGAAAAGCACAGTGGAGTGGCACAAAGCTGACAAATATGGCGCAGACAAGAACAAGATTGTGCCTAATGAAAGGATTCGGTTTGAAAGTCAACTTTTGATCGAAAATGCTTTCCTTTACTTCATGGACCTCAAAGTAGAGGACAGAGGAGTTTATTACTGCTCAGTAAATGGCACTTTTGGCCCTGGAACTGAAGTGCAAGTAGTCAGTAAGTGGACAAGACTCTGTGTGATAGATATAAATAACACACAGTCAAAAGGCTCTAACTTCTCGTTTTTCACTCCGTGATAGGGCCCTATGACCCCATCAAAGCCCAGTACAGAAGCCAGATGAAGGATGGCCTTATTGTCCTGCAGGGGCTGCTATTGGGTGTTTGTATCGGTGCTTATCTACTGCGGAGGCAAAATCCGGTACGAATTGCTTTCAACACACTGTTCTTAACGCAACAACAAAAGCATATGTATTGTAAGTGAAATGATAATCCCCCAGCCCCCAACAATCAGACATAAAGAGGTTAGAAACAGAAAAAAAAAAAAACAGTTTTTAATTTGGTAGTTTCATATAACCATCATCTGGTGTTCTAACACATCACAGATTGAAATCTGTGTATCTATGTATATTTTATCAGCTTATAACTTACATGGATATTAAAAATAAAAGCATCAGGGTTTACATGCATTTCTACTCAACCCGCTTCACTCTGATATCCCTGAATAAAACTCGGTGGAGCTCTGTTCAGAAGCGATCCACTTTAAAACATAAAATTTTACATTTTAATATTGATGTATGCGTTCAACTAATGATGGATTCAAATCTCTCTGAATACGTCCACCAATTATTGTATTTAATGCATGCACTCCCTGTTTTGATTAACTCATAATGTTTTTAAATAATATATGAAGACTTACTATTTGTTAAATTGTGGCACTTTTGATGGGCCTGGGTATGAGAGTTAAGATAACAGAGTAATTGAATACATAAGGTAATAAGCAAATAACATAAATACACTGGTAATGTAACATAAAAATACATTAAAAAGTATTGAATATTTAGGCATTTGTTTATGAATTCTGGCCTTTACTGTGCTCCAGAGGTTTTCTTTTCTTTATAACAATACACAGTTTTTATTTCATTTTTTTTTTTTTTTTAGAAAATACATGGATAGGTGTCTTTATTTACAGTACTCATAAATTTAATGCCAAATAACCAATGCAACTTCTTCCTTCCCTTTCATATAGGTGAAAGACAACGACAGCTTATATGAAGAGCCTGAAACTGACCACATCTATGAGGTTTGTTTAACCTGGTTTTACATTTCCTTTGTTCATTTATTTTTAATAAAGCCATGTCACATTCAAAACCCTTCACAGATGTGCCTTTTTTACATAACAAGTACAAGTGTAAGCTTGACAGCCAACAGGAAGCTCTGTCTCCCTGCATCATTAACCTTTTAACCACAACTGCTTTGTTTGTTCTTGATCCTTTGCTGGAGCTGCTGGCAGCTTTGTGTCTGGACTACGCTTTCTCTGTCGCCAGAATTGATTTACAGTAACATTAAAATTAGCATCAGTAGATTAAGAAATACACTGCAATGGGTTTTTGTTGATGTAAAGAGAAGTTACTGACAATTAAGCATCTTATATATATGATTTTACAGCAAAATTATAAAACATTAGGCATCCTCAGACTTACCGTTGAGTAAAAATACTGTTGTAAATGGTTAAATTTAGTTCAATTTATTGCACATTGCTCATTTAAATTTGAACCAGTAAGTATAATGCAGAAATATTCCACTAAGGCCAAGAACAGTATTTTATTTTAAGATTGAGTGGTTGTTGACTCTGGTTTATTAATATTGCTGTTGTTAATAACATCACTCCATGTATTTTTCTTAAAATGCAACATAAATCTGATGCAATATAAGCTAAAATAAAGATAAGACATGAGAGCACAGAACTGCAGAGAATACAGCAATTTTTCTGTGAAATTTCGTCTATAATAATACACATTGCTTCAATACTGCTGTGAATTCCAAATTAACTCTATTACTGTTATTATTAATGATTATTTATTCGTAACATTTGGTCAGTGTAAAGAATATATACATTTTTCTATTAATTTTATTCTACAATATTGCATCACATTGTATTGTATTCTAGATTTCTAGCCCAAAATTACATCATAGACTAGCCTTAAAACGTTTTTGTTAGCAGCATTATGTATTTATTTAGCAAAATTTTGGCAATGTTTAATGTTGGGGATTTATACATCTGCTGAAGGGTAGGTCAGTCCGAAGTAGCCTTTTTATTATCACTGTTGTTTTCTTGGAAAAAACAAAGTGGTACTACTCAGAATGACCTTTTTTAGAAAGGTCATTCTAAAAAATGAATGACCTTTCAAATCAACCTTTCAAAGTTGATTTGCATCAACTTTGAAAGGTCATCAAAGTTGATGCAAATATTTGTTGTTAATGTCAGCGTTTCTTTCTCTTTTTTTCTTTTTTTTTTTTACATCTAGCAGCTGCACTTTCTTGTGTCTGAGTCATTCATGCTGTCTCAGACACAAGAAAGTGCAGTTGCTCGATGCTAGAAGTGTACTGAAAGATAAAGAAAAATCTTTAGTTGGCTCTTTTGAATATACATTGGAATCAGGCACATATGTGCAAGTAAATTAATTTCATCTGATCTTCATTTTCAGGGCTTGGCCATTGAGTCATGTGGAGGAGGTCTGTACGAAGATCTCACAGCGTACGCTCGGGCTGAAGGAGCGGAGGCCCCATGGGAGTGAGACCGACATCTCCCACCGCCTCATTCATATGGAGTACAAAGTCATAATTTTCAGTTGTGCAGTGTAAAGCAGATACACAAGCCTCCTGTCGGGTGTGACTATATCTGCGTTTTACCCAGAATGGTGCAGTTTTTGTCATATGCTTAAATGATTTATTTCTACATTTCCCAGCATTTGCCCAGTTGTGACCCAGCAGGACAGAAATATCACTGCTAACTAAATTCAAAGGACATCAACACAATTCAAACAACAAAGAACCTTCACTGGTGGTAGTTGTATGAATGCATTAATTGTGTCCCAGGGTGGGTTTGTAAATGTTATGTTTTTTTAAAAATCGGAACAGTAGAGTCTTTATCTTCAAGTTTGATCCGTCTCATCATTTTAGATTCTGGATTAGAAATGATCAAATGATTCTTTACAAAACAGTAATACAGTCTTTTAATTAATGACCTGAATACTGTAAGCTCAGGTGGCATGCTTTTGGCTGATTTTTACGTTGATAATATACATTTTAGTGTTGATTGTGAAAGAAATTGTTTGCTCTAACATCTGAAATTTCTGCAGTTTTTTTTTTTTTCTTTTCTTTTTTGGTGCTTTATATAATTATTTGATAAACTTTGTTGTATCTAATTTTGTTCCCATTTTGTCACATGATAGCAGCATAGAACTGCTCTCCATTAGAGCCTCAGCAAGGCTGACCTCATGTTAAACATCTGTGTAACAGAAAACAGATTTCAGGTTGCTTTATGGGGTGATTTTTATTGTTTTTAAATAAAATATTGTTTTTAAATAAAAAAAATATATATATATATAAATTTGTACCTCAGAATATATTTGGTAGTCAATTCTATGTTCTTTAATACAAAAATAAGAATAAATTGATGCATAAATAAGCAAATAAATAAACAGACTGTTGTAGGAAAAGCTGAGGCTTCAGTTAGAGATGAACAGAGAAGAAACCAGATGGTCCGCTCTGATTAGATGGAGTTTGATTTCCCTCCGGATCAACTCCCAGGCTTCTGCACTGTGGCTCTGTGGAATAAGTAACACATCAAAACTGTTGATTGTGTTCTAATTAGCCACTTAATTAGAAAGGGAGACTCACCATCTGTCCAAACACGCTGCTTGAGAGTCTCTTAAAGTATATGTGCAGCCTCCTGTTTGTCCTTCTTGGGTTTCCAGCCTAAAAAAGGAAAATAATAAAATTAATATTTAGTCATTAAAAGGTTTAAGGTTAACCTTTCTATTTATGTGGGGTTAACACCTCCAGTATTTTGCCTCATGACATTCTCAAATGTCAGTGCGTTTTTATTTATGTGATAGACCAACACAAAGGAGAACTAAAATGTGAAGTGAAAAGTAAAATGATATATGGTTGTTAAATGTTCTTACATAGAAAAATCTGAAAGTGTCAAGTATGTTATGTATTTACATTGAGCATCTCTACTCTGAAATAAAATCCAATCCAACCAATCGCCTTCAGAAGTCCACGATTTAGAAAATAAAGTAAACAAAGTAACTCTGGAGGAACAGCAGAGATCCACAGCTGAGATTAGAGAATCTTTGAACAACACAACTATTTCTTGTGTTATTGAAAAAACTGGTCTTATAAAGAGTGAGGAGAAGAAAGCCATTGGTGAAAAAAGAAGCCATAAGAAGTTTTATTTGCAATTTACCACTAGCCAAATATGGATAAATGCTATGTAAGAAATGTAAGAAAGAATGTAAGAAAACTAACAATGAACATCCTGCTCTGAACATTTGATCTTTAGATGACAAAATTAGAATATGCTTGCTAAATGTGGTGTTTTTATTAACTGTAATTGTAACAGAAACACTTGTAAAAGGCAGTTTGTGTGAAAGTAAGCCATATAAACTGTTTTACTTTGTGAATGGAGTTAGTGAAATAAATACATTTTTCAGTAATGTTCTAATTTTTCAAATAAGGCATTCCAAGATGTGAAACTTGTTTACAGTGGCTCTCTATCTAAATATGAGTGGCTGGCCCTCTAAATCCATCCACCCATATGGATGAATGGATGGATTCATATGAATGACTTAATATCCATCCATCCATATGGGTGGATGTTAAATCCACCTATATGTCCCATATTAATTTGACTGAGTTAAGGTTGTCTTATAAAAAGTAATTGGAATAGATCTCAGTCTATAGATCTTCAAGCATAGTCAGAACCACATCACAACTCGTTGGCTGATTTGTCATTTTGTAACCTATTCCTTCAAAGTAACAATTAGGTTCTATTTTGGTTTGGTCTATCGTGCAAACCACATTATTGTACAATCAGATATGTGGTTATATCATGACAAAACTTTATGTCGAAATCGGGTGTGAATGCTGCTGCAAGATAAATCAGAAGTTTACAAATGAATTGTACTTACACAGAGCTGTAGTTCATCAGCCTGTTTGTTGACAACATTGAGGAAGTGCTCCATTGTCACCTCCTGCCATGATGAAGAGCTGTCATCTTCCTCAAAAAGGGCAGAAACCTCCTTCAAAACCTGGACAGTGAAGGCAAGTTTACCCTCCGCCTGGAACAAGGAGACCATTCACAAGTTGTTACATGCAAATAATCAAAAATGAATGTTAATTTTTGATTTTGTAGATGCCTTACAGATGCTCCTGAAGCCTGGTGGTAGAGAGGATAAGGGAATGGCGCAATGTTCACTTCGGGGTCCTGATTCACGTAATGGTAAGCCTGCATCATGAAAAGGCATAAATATCAGCAAATACTCTGAACTTATCAAATATTAAATATTTTAAATAATTTAAAAAAAAAAATCTGGTCTCTTACCATCATATCCAGCAGAGTTAATGAGTTTGCGCTGTACTGTCTGAATGTATGCTCCATCCACCTGCAGCTCAGCGGAGAGCATGCGCAGAACAGACCGAGAAAAATCCAGGCGAAGAAAATCCTGCTCAGCATCTTGATTTTTTAAATTTTATTTATTTATTATTTATTTATTTATTTATTTATTTATTTATTTCATGTAAATACAATTTTCTTTCAATGTGAATCAATTCCAGATGTCTCCGGGTGTCCTGGTGGATCTGACCCGCAGAGGCCCTTTTAAATTAGCGCGCACAGATTTCATTTTCGAAATACGTGCAGCTTTACTCGGAACGTCAACTTCTCACCTCAGCAGTAACACATTTCGCATTCAATTAGCAAAACGTAATTGCTGATTAATTTGAACATTTGTAGAAGGAGCTACAGCACGCACTCAAGAAGGCTTGGAGTCCAAATTATGACATCATGAAAAATAAATAATTAGCCTCATAAGTAAATGTTTTATTTAGTTGTTTTTTTGTTCACTTATAAGTATAGGAAATATTATGACTTATATTTTTAATCAATGTCTTATTATATGTTATATGTGGAAGTGTCAACCTTAGTAAACGTTGTGAAAGGGAAAACAAAAAGAAAATGTTGTTTTTTGTTTTGTTTTTTTTCCTGTTTTTCTTTTTTTTTCTTCTTCTTCTTCTTTTTTTTTTTTTAGACTTAGAAAAAAATGGTGTGGCTACATAAGCAACAAGGTGTGTTTACAATCCCATAGGTGCCATAAACGGGAACTTCCTGCGGAGAAATGAAAGCGTCTGCGGCCTGTGACGCGCGTCGACGCTCCTTCCTTGGAATGGTTCGGCGATATTTCACGTTGTCCATCTGAAACACGCTGCGCGAAAACAAAACACTGTAATTCTTTCGGACGAATAGTTCGTTAACGTTTCGTAATAAGATTAAACAACATACTACCAATTACTTATATTTGAATTCCAGAAAACTTACATATATTTGGCGAACTGCATTAGTTAGTTAAAATAAAGTCACCAGACTTTATAAAAAAAAAAATAAAAATTTAAAAGTTCTTGGAATAAGTAGGCTATAATACGTTTATTGATATGAACCCAAATTACACGAGATTGTCGTACTCGGCGCATTACTTTCAACGGCATTCATTCAATTTATGAATAACTTTTTGTTTGTTTTACTTTTATTGACGTGTATGCGAAGTGTGAAAATGTAAACGAAATAACATATTTGAAATGGAAATATAAGAGAGAATATTTTTTGAAGAAATCAATCTAACATTTTAGGTGGACTTCAAATAAAAAGGAAAAAAAAAAAAAACCGTTTGTTCATGCGCCCTCTGGTGATGAAAAACAGTAAGTGGATTTATTCGACACCGCATCCAGACTAACAAAATTAGAAATTTGAAACAGTGGCATTAAAAATGAGCCAAATTGTGTCAAGTTGTTGTGAAAACAAAGCAAAGATTTAATACTCGAAAGTCAGGCAGCAGTATTTTTTTCACAGCATACTTTAAAATGTATAAATATATTTTGATCAATGAAAATGTTAAAGCAAAATAAAATTCTTGATCTATTCCTAATAATGTACATTAGGCCTAATTACCAAAAAAAAACGATTTTTTTTTTTTTTTTTTAAATAAATCGTTTACAGCAGGAGCTGTACACGATTACATACGTTTGAAGAAATATGATTAACTCTAAAGAAAACAGATAAACACTACTAAAATAGTATTTTTATCAATTACCTGCGCCATGTGAGCTCAACAATTTATGTTTTCTTGGTGTTTGCTGAATTTTTTTTTATTATTATTATTTTAAACATTGTAGTAGATGGATGATGTCTTTAAAATCCCTTGTCCTGGAGCAGAATTCACAACATCATAATAGTTTAAAACAATTAAAGGGATACCAAGATAATATATTATGACAATTAAGTATAAGTAATCAAATAAATAATTATAAAAGTATCAATAAACTGAATTAAAAATAATTTTTATGTCTTTTCCAACTCAATTGAAATTTGTCCCAAGTTTTTATCAACACCGTCAGACACAAAAAGAATGTAAAATAAATCAGGCATCAGAACTTCAGAGGACCCCATCACCTCTTCCTTTCTCTTCCCTTGCTAAGAGGGCCAGGCAGCTCTAGTTAGCTTATGTCATTCTTTAGTTTTTTTCTTCTGTTTTATTCCTAAGTTGTTCATCACAACAATGATGTGTCAACACCATAACTGACAATTTACAAAACTTTGATAAAATTTTGGGAAATGAATGCCTAATTTTAGTATAATGTAAAGATTTCACCTGAGGAGCTACAATATGGCCTCCTTCAGAATAACATCATATAAATTGAGGTAGTTTTCCCCTCGAGGGTTTTTTTTGCGGGCTCTAGTGTCCCTTATAGGCTGACAGGAAGGGTGCAAGGAGAGGGGGGGACATGTGGCAAATATCGTCAGGTCGGGGAGTTGAACCCGCGACGGCCGTGTTGAGGACTCAAGGCCTCCAAATGTGGGTCGAGTTATCCCCCACGCCACCACACCCGTAATGTAATGTAAAATCCATTACATTACATAACATGTTTAATCCACACATATGTCCCATATTAAGTGCTCCCATATGTCCCAATGTTAAACCCACCCATATATCCCATATTAAATCCTCCCACATGTCCCATATTAATTCCTCCCACATCTCCCATATTAATTCCTCCTCCCGGTATGAGTTGCGTGCCACTGTGCAAGTCAGTCACAGCTCTCCCTATGCATTGCCCCAATAAAAAAAATAATAATAATTTTAGCATCTTTAACTTAGCATCTTTACACTTCCAAAACATTATTTGTCATATTTGTATACATAAGTTTGAGGAATAATTTTTTTTAAAAATTGGGAAAATTTAAACCCATTTCGTCCCACTTCTCAAGAATCAGTTAGCATATCTATTTAAAAAAATAAAACAATCTGTCTCAAAAAGTGAATTGGGCTGAAAGATCTCAAAAAGACACACATTATGTACAAATGGAGAGATTGTGGAACTGTGGTGGAACTTCCCAGGAGTCACCTCTACCAAAATCTTTCCAAGGGCAGATCAACAACTTATCCAGGAGACTTTAAAACAGGGGTGCCCAAAGTCGGTCCTCGAGGGCCGGCATCCTGCTTGTTTTAGCTCTCTCCTTGTTTAACACACCTGGATCACATGATGGCTCATTAGAAGGCCAAAGAAGAACATTGACATGCTGAAAAGGTTGTTGGTACTACCAGGGAGAGAACTAAAACGTGCAGGATGCCAGCCCTCGAGGACCGACTTTGGGGACCACTGCTTTAAAAGAACCCATAGCGACATCTAAGGCACTACAGACTGCATATGATTCAACACGAAGACTAGGCAGAAAGGGCATCCAAAGGACAGTTGCAATGACAAAACCACTGTTGATCAAAAGAACACAAGGGCCCATAGGCTTTTGATTAAAAAATCCAGTGAACTCTGGAGGATGCCACTCTGCCTCAAGTGACCTATGCTCCAGCCAGTATCGGACGACGTAGATGGCGATACTGTCAGACACTAGTGGATCAGTTTTGGCTCCAATTCACAAAGAACTACTTGCCGAACCTCCAGACCCGTCAGAAGTGGCAAACACCATCAAAGAACATCACTGTAGACTCTGTTGTGCTAATCATTGACCCATCACTTCCAAGAGCTCAATGGCCCATCGGGAGAATCGTCAAGACTATTACTAGTCCAGATGGATGCATCAGAACAGCAGAAGTCAAGGTCAAAGACAAAGTCTACTTAAGACCAGTTGCTCGACTCATCGAGCTTCCAGCACTTCAGGATGACATGAAAGAGACTTGAAGAACCTCTGGGTTTACACATTTACAAGTAAATGTGGGGGCGGCTGTTATTAATTCTTCAAGTGATTTAATGTCTGACATCCNATGTCTGACATCCATGCTTTTATTTTGAAGTGCTTCCTTTTATTTTGAAGGAAGTTTGTTCCGTTTATTTTCTTCTTGACGTTAGTCAGCTGATCTGTTTTCCGTTTTACTGTTGAGATCGGTGACGCAGTCATTGGTGATAAATGCTACAATCTATTTGCATCGTTAACATAATTCTCCAGTAAACTTATCAAAACATCTGATGACCAGCGTGCTTTCTGACCGAAGCCCTGTAGTGGTCAGTTAAATAATCCAGCAACAGAGGTCAAATTCCTCAACAATAATCAATAAATCAATTTACAATCTGACATCAATTTGGTGGTTATAAATCCACCAGTCATTCAATATGAAAAAAAATAAATAAAAAATACACACATTAAATAAAACCCATATGGAGTCAGAATCACACAAAATATTCACTTTTTTTAGTTATAAAGTCTGTAAGTTCCAATATTCTCTTATTTTTCACTAGAAACATTGTTGTCTCTGTCACGATTCAATCTGCAGCACACTCCCCACTCGCTGTATAATACCTAGTTAAAGCCAGCAGGGTGTGAAATGGTGTTTGGAAATAAATGAAACTGACTATGAAACAGTGGAGTCGGGAGATATTGCCATGTCAAGATGACAGACAAGTCCTGGAATGGAGCAAAAAAGTTATTATCCCCAAAGAACAGCGAGTCTGGATTAAATATAACCCATGATGTTTCATGCTGCTCTGCTTTCAACCTCACGGCTACATGGCAGAGAGAATAAAAGCAAGAATATCTGGAAATGCACATGTTTTTACTCATGTTGATTTTTATTTTAAAAACATGAATAGTTTTTAATGTTGCCATGTCAATAAGTGTATTTGCAAATTGTTTACTTCTTGACATGCCACATGAAATTCTGTGAAAGAGCTTTAGAGGAAAATGATCCCTGGAGGCTGGCCTTGTTTACAACTGGACCGATGAGTAAGAGAGGACATGTTGGGCATTTAAAAAGTGAAAAATACATGGTTAGCTTTATTAATTTTTATTGTGAAGTGTTGTCCTGTGTCTTAGAGGATGAGAAGATATATTAGGGGAACAGAGTGCAGTAATTAGAGCCTACTTGTTAAGAGAATGAGTAGGGTGGAGGTGTAACCATCACACCACTCATTCTGCACAGATTCAAGTCAGGACGACAAAGAAAGAAGATGGAAATGTGAAAAATCAATAATCCTGAGTGACAGAGGAAACAACTAATATGAACCAGGTCAATTCAGAGTTCCTTTTTGTTATTCTTGGATAAAACAGTTTGTATTTCAAAAATCCCTTAATATAAATGGTGAGTTCAGTCTTTAAACTTCTCGACATGCTCAAAATGTCCCCTGTTAAATTTAACATTAGCAGCTACTGCCCTCTACTGGAATATAAAATTACTGCATGTAGGTTTGTCTAATATTACAATGACTGACTTTGATAATCTTGACAGTAAAGATTGTCAAGTTGTTTCATAGAAATCAAACAACTATGAAAATATTTGCACAAACAGTCTTGTTAAGCTCAGCTACAATGGTACATTTGTTTCTGTTATCTATTATCTGAATATGTGTTATTTTTACCTTAAATTTAGAATGTGTTATTTTTTTAATTTTTATTTTGCTTCCTTCTCTGATTATTGCATTTTTCTCAGTTTATGTGGGCCTCCACATTTTCATAAGATTGAAATTGTACTATATTCTTTTCAGATGATTGATTGAGAAGTGCAATGAGATATTTTTGAAGACCAGGACAATGCTCACTGTTCACTGCTTCTAAACACACAACTTAGGCTTACAAAGTGCTTGATCCCCATTTAATCATGACAAAGCTGTGTTGATGTTTGCTGTGATGGATACCGCTTTGAGATTATGATTCTTTTGTTGAATCCAAAATAATTTCAATTAAACCTCATGTGTTTTGATTACTTTATCCTGACAGCTGGTGCAGTCATGACTTCAGTTTTGCACACTGCTCAAATTGTGGCATAAAAAAATAAGACAGCTACCAAGTTTCCATGAAGAGCAATCTTATTCAACATGTTACCATTTAATAGTTACAACTTCACAAAACACACTTCGTCCTTCACTTAGTGAGAGTAATCACATCATGCACACTGTGTGATAAGACTTGTAAAAACACTTACGTCAGATTCTCGCAGTATCAGCAGGTCCTCTCTAAGCAGTGACGTGTCCAGGTTTAAACATCTTCAGCCCTGGTCTGCAAGAGTCAGGGAAGTGGTTAAGGAGTTTTAATAAAACAATCATTCTCAGCTTAGTCGATTAGATGAAAGATTTTAAACAATTGAAGCAAATTAGACACAACAAACAATCTTCCCTCACCCATATCCAAAGATTTACAGCTGTGCAGAGCGATGTTTATTGACTTTAAGATGTTTGCAACACTGACTGCTTGTTGAAAACGTTTAGTTATTTTTTTCATGTATAATGATTTATATGTTTTAACTGATGTAACTAAATGCTTGCCTGCGGTTGCAGTAGAGATGCAGGGATGGTTTAACATTAAAAAAAATTAGCAGATGAGATATTTAACTTTGGACTCACAAAAGCAATCAAAATTAATAAGATATAAACATATATAGAAGTACCTGATACATTATCTCACACTCAAAACACACTAAAACCTCATTAATTTTGGAGCTAATATTTAATTTTAAATACTTTTTTTTTTACCTTCCAAAGCAATAAAATGCTCTTGGTATTTTTCCTAACAATGTTTACAATGTTTTCTTCAATAATGCCTTTATTTAAATGTGTGTATTTTATAGAACAAAATATCAGCAAGCTTGTAGAACGAGATCATTTCGTTTGCCATGTTTCCTCCCACATTAATTCTTTAGCATGGGTTGGTTATCCTCTTTAAATATTAGGTTTCACATGACAGAAACTCCCAACAGACTGGTGAAGCAGCTTGCACCATGCCCTCAGGCAGATTTGACACTGACTAATCTGTGTCAGCTCGACATATCTTGAGTGCACACAAAAACTCACAGTTTCCAACAAGAGAGTTTTAGCGCAGTGATGTGTTGCTTCTGATCTAATTAATTTTTTTAAAAGGGGGGAAAATAAAACAATCTTTTGTATGCTATGAAGACATTTCTCCTCTCAATTATGTGATTGTCTTCAGTTCTTGTAATGTATTACAAGATAGGATTAGGTGAATGAAGCATTGTGTGAAATTTTAAAACAGCTCAACGATGATTGACCCAGATGACTCAAAGGGCAGAAGAGTAGGTCAACTGTTTACATCACTCTGATGATCTTATCAGCACCATTGTTCCAACAATGGATTATAAACTAGTGGCAACCCAGTTCACTGTCAGAAATTAGGGAAAGCCTTTTCACAGAAACAAAAAAAAAAAAAAAAAGAAAGTCCAGCTGCAGCTTGCTGAAGTACTCGAAGAAGAATCACCCTGTTTCATAACATGAAACCACAGACACAGTAGACCATGTTTCTGTGAATTACCGGAAACATTTATAAAATACTGTGGAACTCTTTCCAGGCTGATAAAATATTAGTGGCTTTGTTTTGTTGATGTCCATGAATTACCTCAGGTCAGGGATTTATTGCTTTTCAAGTCTCTTAGCCAACTACATGTTGTCAGACAGCTACGTTGACTCCATAAGTGCAGAGTTTGATTTTATAAAACAGAATTTGCAGAGTTTGAAATCAAGCATGCTACTCAAAAGATTGTGCTGTCAACTGTTAACCATTTCAAATCAGTCTGGTAAAAGTTTGGTACACAGAACTACTACACAAAGCTAGACCACAAAGATAATCAAAAAGGTGAATCACATTCTCATATTGACTCTTTTGCAATGATAAATATTTTCGAACAAACATCTGTCGAAACTTATGTGGACAAACATGAGACAGCAGCAATTGCCTGTAGTACTACCTGCAAGTACTGCTATAAGATGAACAAGTGTAAAATTAAAAGCACGTGTAAGAAATGTTATTTTAAGCTTGTATGTAGTTAGTGTGTGGAGGAGTAAGAGCCAAGAGGCTGTAGTGTGTGGTAGGTCTGACCTGTGCTCCCAATATGGTTATTTTTCTCTATTTTAGACAAGAAACCCAACAACTGAAAAAGTTAAAGAGGTGCTGTACTGCTATTTTTAAACACTCCTCTAATGTTGTACTTTGACAACTTCTGCAATTTAGTCTCATCTTCTTCACTGCTCTGATTGACTCAGTCCAGCAGGTGGCACTGTACGGAAGGCTAAGTGTAAAATCCCCTTTGAGAGACACCAATAAGTATGATGATGTACAGAAAGATCACCGGGTTCAGACTGAAAACACTCTTTTTTTAAATTAAATAATAAGATATATGGGACAGTCAGGATTTGCTTACAAATACCTCTGTTTAAAATAAGTAAATGTGCTTTCATGTAAATAGAAAAGAGGAATTAGTGTGGTGAATTCCCCAATTTGAATCCACGACAGAGTACAACCAGAGGGATACGGACTGAGAGGAAGCAGAAATGTCAACCAGAAATGTCTGGTTCTGTGTGAAGCAAATATAGAGCCAGTGATGGTCCTCAAGGCATACTGCCCTACATGTTTTAGGCTTTTCCCTGCTTCAGCACACATGATTTCAGTTGATGGCTGATTAACGGGCTTTTGCTGAATTGTATTCAGACGAATGTGGCGTGTTGAAGCAGGGAAACATCTAACACATGCAGGTCAGTGTGCCTTGAGGACCAGGGTTTAGAAACACCGGTCTACAGGGAACATTTATTTTACAGCAATCACACTCCTGCCATATATGGGGGTATTTGGAAGGTAAGAAAAAAGCAGCAAGTTCTAGTGGAAGGGCAACATGAATCCTCAATCAAAAACAGCAATAAATTACAGCAATTAAGTAACATATGACAAATGACTGTGTTTACCTAAAATATGTGCGCAAAGTCTCTTTACTCACCCTGGTACATGGTAACATTAACACCCGCTTCTTCTTGATTCTTAATAGGACCATCTTCCATTTGAGGTTTTTAAAGGAACAATGTCTGCAATTTAAATTTAATGTCCTTTAACTCCCATTAAACAGTATAAAACAGCCAAAAAGCAAAGTTTGTTGACTTTGAGGAATGACATTTTCTCCATGTAATGGGATAGGTGTTGAAAATATTTATTAGTTCATAAAATATTTTGTTTACTTTGTGGAGAATTTGTATCTTCATATGTTTGTAAGAAAACATATGAACAGCTACTGTAGTTAATATGCACAGATAAATACTTATAAATAATTTCAGAATGGTTAGAAATCTCCACACACAGGAAATCATAAAGTCGTATGAGAAAAATACCTTATGAATGGTTAAACCTTTTGAATGTCAATGACCATTCACTTCTAATAGCGTTTTTTGTAATCAAAATCAGACCTCAAATCCAACCAGAAATTGGTATCATTCAGGGAAAACACTAATCAGTGCATCTCCATACAAGACGATAAAGTAAAGTACATGACAAATATATTTTTAGAGGAATGTGTTAATTCATCTTATGTTTTTTTGTTTTTTCTCATATTCGTGTTATAAAAAAAAAGTCATCTGCACCTGTAAGTTTCTATTGTTTTCATTATATAACCTTTAATTAAAAAGCAAAACACCGTCATACTAATATCTGCCACACGGTGTCGCCTGGGATTAATCGAATCCTGAAATGGACCGCACTGAACCACTGAATGTTCCACGAACGGGTCGTGGAACATTTTGTTCCACGACCCGTTCTCGGCAGCGAATACCAGACACTTATCTTTTTGTTCTCAGTTTATCCCTTTAGATTGAGTTTCTTCATAAGAGGGGAGCTCACTCGCCGATGAGAGATAATAGTTCAGGTGCTGCTAGGGCGCCTTGAGGCTGTCCAATCAAGGAGCGGCGTGCCCTCCTCTCTCGCGCTCTCTCCGCCCAGTTGACCAATCAAAGCAGGGAGGCGTCCCAGTCCCTGCTCTTATAAAGTAGCTCGATCGGTAGCGGCTGTATCGGAGAATGAGAGAGATACTAAAGAACCATCATCGAACCGCACATTGGACCTGCCAGTCCTTTAGTTTTTATTTAAGTTTTCTTCTTTCTCCAGGTATGTTTTCGCATTTTTCTTTTAAGGTTTAATTTGTCAGACTGGGACGTTAAAACTGCGGCAGACTTTTCACGGTCACGTGTATTATTTCGGCAGTTTTTTATTCAACTTGTTGTTTTTCTGTGCCGTAGCAGAAGGTATCGGGTCTGTTTCGGTGTTTTACACCGTCACTGTCTGTTAGTTGTTGGTGTTTAATTCTAACCAAAGAGGGATTGATGCAATCATGTCACTCTCTTGCAGTCAACAATAGCAACCATGACGATAGCAACGAGATGCAGAGCAGTTATCAGTTAAAATGGCTTTTCTGCGAGTTGTCTTCTTTGCGCTGTTCTCGTCTCCGTCCTAAATTTATTAGTCAGCATGTGTGAGAAAATCTCCCCTCCTTTTGTTTACCAGGCGGATAAAACTGGAAATGCCCCCCCCCCCCTTCCCGCATCCTCAACATGTTTTTCAACCGACCCTTTCCCACCCCCACCTCCCCTTCTAGAAAACCAAAATAACAATGGTGCTGTTTTTCTGCGCTTTGCGCCCTCCGAAGCCCAGTTAGTTACGCAACATGTGATCCATCTCTGCTCATCTCACACGCTCACTCTCTCCTCCTCGCACTCTCAGGTGTGTTATAGTATCAGTTAAGATGGCCACGTCCGCCAGCGCCAGCTTGAGTAAAACTATCAAGCAGCAGTACATGGAGCTCCCCCAGGGGGACAAAGTCCAGGCCATGTACATTTGGATTGATGGAACAGCAGAGGGGCTCCGGTGCAAAACAAGGACTCTTGATTTTGAGCCCAAAAGTATTGAAGGTAAGCGTCAGTCTCATGAACCCATAGAAGCAGCTGTGCGCATTGATCCCAGTGAACCCCAGTCGGAGTATGACAAAGTGTAACAGTTGCTTTCGTTTTCTTGCAGATCTCCCGGAGTGGAACTTTGATGGCTCCAGTACCTACCAGGCAGAAGGCTCCAACAGCGACATGTATCTGATTCCTGCTGCCATGTTTCGCGATCCATTCCGCAAAGATCCCAACAAGCTGATCTTGTGTGAAGTCCAGAAGTACAACCGCAAACCTGCTGGTTAGTAAGCCAGTATAATAATTATAAAAGTATTTAAATGACTCATACGAAGTTGATCTTTTTACAAGGCATTTAGAGGCCCCAACATTAAGCAACTCAGTCTTTAAATGCTGTTTGAATTGTGTGAATGTAAAAGTTGAATAATTTGCTCAACCTAATTTCCTTTCTGCAGAAACCAACCTTCGCATCACATGTAAGAAGGTGATGGAGATGGTGAGAGACCAGCATCCCTGGTTTGGTATGGAGCAGGAGTACACCATACTGGGCACAGATGGACATCCCTTTGGCTGGCCATCCAACGGTTTTCCTGGACCACAAGGTGAGCAAGTTGTCTGCTCAGTTCTGCCTGCATGAAGGCAACATTGTGTGTATATATATATATTTTTTTTAACATTTTTTTTTTTTTTTATCTTTGTAGGTCCATATTACTGTGGAGTTGGAGCTGACAAAGCCTATGGCAGAGATATCGTAGAGGCTCATTACAGAGCATGTTTGTATGCTGGAGTCAACATCTGTGGAACAAATGCAGAAGTGATGCCCGCCCAGGTAATAATATGAGCCCAATGTTTGCTTTAATGTTTGTCCTGTTTTTCCCACTGAGGTATAAAATGATTGTTTGCTTGTGCGTTTCAGTGGGAGTTTCAGGTTGGACCATGTGAGGGGATTGACATGGGTGATCATCTGTGGGTGGCGCGCTTCATTTTGCACCGTGTCTGCGAAGATTTTGGTGTTGTGGCATCATTCGACCCCAAGCCCATCCCAGGAAACTGGAACGGCGCAGGTTGCCATACAAACTTCAGTACAAAAGAAATGAGGGAAGACGGTGGACTAAAGTGAGTTGCAAAGACGATTTGTACCTTTTTTAAGAGTAGCTGTAAATTTGTTTATGTCTGACACTCATGTTGCTGTTCTGCTTTCAGAGCTATTGAAGAGTCCATTGAGAAGCTCGGAAAGCGTCACGAGTACCACATACGTGCCTATGATCCTAAAGGGGGTCTTGACAATGCCCGCCGCCTCACTGGCCACCACGAAACATCAAACATTCATGAATTCTCCGCAGGCGTGGCCAACCGTGGTGCCAGCATTCGCATTCCCCGCAGTGTCGGCCAGGATAAGAGGGGCTACTTTGAAGACCGACGCCCGTCAGCCAATTGCGATCCATACGGTGTGACCGAAGCTCTGATCCGCACTTGTCTGCTGAGTGAAGAGGGCGAGGAACCGACGGATTACTAAACCGGCAACTCCCAGACTGTCTTTTACTGCCCTCAAAAATTTCTTTAAAATATACTAGTACTGTATTTTTTTTTTTTTTCTCCCACTAAGATGATTTTTAACTTACAATGCTAAAGATTTAAAGTTGGCTGGTCAACTTGAAACAAGGTAATGAGATACTTGGTAGTTATGAGCTGGTGACGTCAGGGTACACCTCTCCTTGTGTCAGTAAACAGGGATTGGCTTTTGTAACACTGTTTTTAGCCCATGCCATATCATTCCCTCTTTGTCTGTCTGAGACTAAAACAAACTAAAGCACAAGGACATTGCAGAATAGGGCAACTAAGGCTGGACAACTTGTGTAAAATTTATAAATGTGACTAGTTCTTGTGCTGTTAATATGTGTTGACCTGACTATCCAGTCCTCAATGTTACTAATGTTCTCATTCTATGAAGTGTCTGTTTTTTAATGATGTTTGATGTCCTCAAATTCTGGCACATTTTGATCAACTTGTATGGTACACTTGTAGATGTCCCAGACATGAGTTGTTATAAAGTGGTGGCTCTTTCCATAATGCCATTTGTAGAGTTTCCTCAAGGAGTTTTATCCTTTTGTTAACTGCGATATATTGTAAAGCACCTGATTTGGTAAAACATCAAGTTTACTGAACCCGGCGATTTTTATTGATACGTTTAAAACATTTATTTTTATCACAAATACTTGTGTTTGAGTCTTGTATTAATTTTTTTATGTGGGATTTGCCATGCAGATAGCAAGATTTATTGATACATTGCATAAACATGTGAAGTGAGGCAAGATTCACTTTTTAAATGAAGAGGAAAATGAAGACTTTATTGGGGGGGGGGGTTTAAGCAAAGCTGACAGTGAAACATCCATTCTGTTGGACATGACAACTGTGGTTTCAAGTAGCCATCTAGAGAGAAACAGGCTGGTCTGCAGATTGCAGAGTATCTGCTCCAATTTGCCAAAACCCTTCAAACATCCCATGTTGCAGGTTCTTATAAGAAACTAAACACAAAACAACAAAATGAAACAAGTCAAGTGTAACAGGCTGTACCTTCTCATATGCCAAAACATTCTGTGGTCTCAGCTTGGCATATTTCTAACCAGCTGCTCAATGCCAGCTTTGTTCTCACGGTTGTTTTTCCTTCCGTCTCCTATGGGTGGAAACAGGAAAGTGAGGCACTCTTAATTATTAGGTTCTTTCAATGCAATGGCCCGAGGACAATCTCCATGCCGTTCTCTGTTAAACTCATTTATACTGATTGTTATGGGTGATGGCTCTGACTTATCTTGTCAGAGCCCTCCGTAATACTGGTTTCAACCTTCAGTATTACAGATATCTGTATTTCTAACATGGGATTTCAAGTGATACAAACTCCAACAAATAAAAGGAATACTCTGTCCTTTTACCTGCTAGCTGGTTTTGGACTTTGAGAACTATATTTTTTTCATACTTGCACGAGACATAAACGTGCATTTCTGCTGTGCTCTCCCTTCCAGGGGGAAGGGCCACTGAGTTTGTTTCTGAGACCTTTCACCTAGATCCCAGCTGCTTTACACCATGAAGATGTTAGTGCACTGATTGGCTCTCACTGGAACAAGCCAACCAATCTCAAAGTGAAGGGCTGGATCCTGTGTAAGGAATGACAGCAGGACCAAAGCTAACAGTGCCCTCTGTCTTTTTTTTGTTGTTGCTGTTCTTTAAATCATAAACCACGTTCTACCCTTCACCTGTTGTGTACATGGCTTTGCTGAATTCCCAGACTATCTGCACACACATGTGCCTGAACAAACAGGCATTACACTGAGCTCCAAGCTAACATGCCGTTCTACAGTGCAGGTTCAAAACAGACAAGGTCAAAGTGGAGATTATAAACTCACCCAAGGAGGGAAAAAATACAGTGAAATTAAATGTAGACTCTGACAAAGATTCTACTCTAGGAGGCCACTTTATTAAGCAACCTGTAACTAGTCCAAGCTAGTTACAGGTTGGACTCTCCTTTGCCTTCAATTCTTTGTGGTAAATATTTAAAAATGTGTCTGTGACATGTTTCATCTATTTAAGTCCTTGTTGACATAATATTATCACCTAATTGCTTCAGATGTTTTAGCTGTGCATCCATAATGTATATTCAGCGTTTCACCATGTCCCAGTGATGTAGTTGCTCTATCAGATGGAAATTTGGTGAGCATGGCCACTGTGAACGCAGGTCAAGAAACCAGTTTGAGATGATTTGAGCTTTGTGAGGTCATGCATTGTCCTGTTGGACGTAACCATTAAGGTGGGTACACTGTGGTCATAAAATGACTAAAGCATTCAAACAATGACCGAGTGGTTCTAAGGAAATATGCCAAGATAATTTTTCCAAATTGCTGAGTTACCACTGTCAGTCTGAACCATTGACACAAGGACAAGTGGATCCACGTTTTCATGTTGTTCACGTCAAAGACTCGTCAGACCAGGCAGACAGGAGCAGCATCTGGTGTGTTTTTCTTTTGTTGTCTCCCTTCTGCTTCAAAGTTCAATGTGTGTGTTGAGAGATGGACCTCTGCTCAGTTGTGACAAGTAGTTTTTTGAGCTACTGTTTCTACAATCTCCACACTACTCACCTCTGATGAATGTCTGCCACTAACCTCTGATGAATAGGTTAGTGGCAGACATTTTGTCTGCCACTAGCTTGAATGCAAAGAAGTTGTTCCGAGTGCTTGGCAGAAATACCATTTATGTTGAAAGCAAAGTGACCAGGGTGTGTATGAACCAGAATCCAAACCTTGAATCTAACCACTACAAGCCACTATCAGGCCAGTTTTCCCAGTGTAGCTTACAGGGTAAAAGGTACAGAGGGACACAATGTCCACTTTTCTTAAACCATTGTGTCATCTGTGCTCTTGTTTGTGTGTGCCTGAAAGTATGAAATGTCACCTTTCAAATAACATCTCTTTTTCGGGATTCAAAACTGTTGCTCTTGGCTCTCTGTTGGCAGCACTGTTCCCCTTGTTTACCACTCGGGTGCTGTAAAGCCAGCCCAGGATGTGGGGATCACCACCCTGCGAAGATCTGTGAAAAGCGGCTCGCTGACATTCAGTCACCAAGTAAAATCTTTCCGCTTCCTCGCTTTTGAAGCCAAAATAAGGGGGTTCTATTTGCATGCAGAATCCAAGCCTCTCTCTGCCTGGGAAGCTCAAACGAACGGGGGAGACACTGGACAAAGGATGAAGAGGGATGCTGCCCTGTTGCTATGACAACCACCGGAATGTACAGGCTGGATCGTGGTAGAAAAAAAAAAGAAAACATTGAGATTATGTAAGGAGGAAAAACATGAAATGAGGCCTAATAAGTGGAGCTGCACAATACACCTCTAGGTCATATACAGCTTTAAGATTCAAGTTAATTTGCATTCATTCACACTACTGCATCAAATACCCAAAATGTTTTAAAAATGTTGCATATAAATGAAATGATTTGGACAAAACATAGTGAATACTGTATGCACAGAAATGTGATGAAATAAAGACTCTTTACATCGTAAGTGTTGTAACGTCCTTGGCAGTGTATGTCCACCAAAGCCCCTGCCTTGAAACTGCTGCGTTGTGTAACAAATCACACTGGTTCAAACCAGAATGGGCTCTTCTCTGGAGTACACCGAACAGGGGAGGAGATCTGCACAGTGAAGTCATGACTTGTAGAGAATGATGGAGTAATGAAATTTGGAGAACAGCTTTGAAAGAAAAAAAAATGTCTCCAGATTGTTTGTCCACAAAAATTATACAGTGTGGGGCTTTTTCATGGCTCACGTCTTAATAAAAAGTATGAAGAATCCTGATGCGGAGCAGAAAACAGGAAGGAGATGAGCTATCTAAATTAGGGTTCAAATCGGTTTTATATAAAATAGAAAATGTTGGATTTATTTAAGTGAAAAACAAATGTTAAGGCTGAATCTCTGATGAAAAAAAAAAAAAAAAAAAAAAATGCATTCTCAAATGTATTTTCACCCAAACTGAATCTATGCATACTTGCTCTTGCAATTTATTACAAAAACATGTCTGCAAAAGCAGAAACAAATTGTTTAAGAAATACAATCTGTTGGAGTCATTAATATGAAGCACACAGATCTTGTAAGATAGGGGGATCCAGATTGGCTGAGTGGCAAAGCTGAAGATAAACACTGTTTAGCTACTCATCCCCACCTGGGCTGTAATTGGCCCTTTGTTTTGCATGACATAGTGACACAGTTTTGAACCACTGCTTGCAGCTCTGAAACAGTCTACCTTTGTTTCTGGATATATAGAGACAAGGGGATCATAGACATGTTATTTTTTAGTAAATAAGGTGAAACAAAGATAAAGAGAAGAAGGAAATCTACTGTATTTAAAGGATTTAAAAAATTAAAAAGGCGTTGACTACATGTTCCGGCACAGTTTTCAATGATCCGCTTGGACTGAAGGGCTGAATTTAAACTCCTTACACTCGAATAACCTTTGAATAACGCAATCAGCCAGCCAAGCATTCTTGTGCTTTTCTTTTGCTTTGTTACTAAAACAAATTATCATCTGTCCACGGAATCTGAAATTAACCCTGAGGACCTTTGACATTCTCTGTTCATTAATTGTTCCAGTCACAAACTCTTCTTCCCAGTTCCACCCCAGTTTGTGCTCTCAGGGCTTGAATAGCGTGAATGGCCAGATGCCAGTGCTTCCACAAGTCGTTCTCCCCTCCCCCGACGAAATCCTGCTGGTTTATCTGCAGGGACTGTCCTTTCAATTTACACCACAAAGGATGACCCACACCACCCCCCAGATCCAAGTCCAGCTTCTTGGTAGTTTTCCATTTCATAAAAAGACATCCTAGTAGTGCAAGAAAAATGATTCACATGTAAAAAAAAAAAGAAAATAATATATAAAAAAACATATAAATGCTGTTTTACACATTTTCAGTCCGCTTTCCTCTGATACCTCTTAATTAAAATCCAGAGCAACCAGTTTTAATGACACATGGTGGTGGAAGCATGATGCTATGGACACTTTTTTGTTCTGCAAGAAAAGGGATGCTGGTCAGTGTTAATTGGTAAACGGATCGAGATAAATAGAGGGAGATCCCAGAACAAAGCCAATTTGAGGCTGTAAATGACATGAGAGTGAAGTGGAAGCTCATCTTCCAGCATGGAAACGAGATTAAGCTAATAGAGCTACAGCAGAATATTTTAGATCAAAGTATTTTGATTTGTCAATCAAAGTCCAGACCTGAGAGGAAAAAGGTATCTGAAGATCCAAATGTTGATGAGCAAAAGCTCTGATTGGAGCATGTCCTGTTGTATATATTCTAATACAACAGGACCAGATTGCTTGTGATCTGTTGTAGAAGTTACACATTTTATACAGTACAAATTTGTGTTTATTCCATGTTATCTCTAAAGTTCTTTATAGCCTCATGAAATGTCTTTGCATAAATATGATGGGTAAGGACATTTTATATGGTGACAAAGAAACAAACAAAAAATCCTAGACAACTCCAGATTTTATGACTATTCTGTGCCATTCTAAACACTTTGCAAATGTCTCAAACTTCATAAGTTGAGCTATATCATATTACTTAATATATATATATATATATATATATATATATATATATATATATATATATAAAATAGATATTGCTGAAAATGGGGATATATATCTCAATAAAAGTGTTTGTCTCTGAAAAAATCTCTGTGAAAATATATGTTA
>CAEGAD010103916.1:0-68278 GCA_903067055.1 Poeciliopsis paucimaculata | reverse complement strand
GATTCTCAGTCTCTATCAACAAAAAATGTACTTGGATAAAAACTAAACAACATAAAGCCAAAGTGGAAATAAATACTTCATTCAACCAAAAGAGTGCAGATTATGAAGTCTGTACACTATATTGCCAGGTAAACCTGGTAACTTTTCAGCTGTTATGCGCAAAAAATTTGTACCGAGAGACCCCATTCCCCCGGGCCGCAGTAAAATTGCCAAAAGGTTGCCAAGGTCACTGCCAACCTTTTTGCAGTGACAAAAAGGTTGGGCACTACTCCAACGCCAGAAAAGCTGTCGTAGTCCAACCATTGCACTGCAAAGTTCAACAATCCTTATTTGTCTCCCAAGCCTGGCAAAACACTGCATAATTTAACAACATGCTGCTAGTGCTTCACAACAACTCATAGGCGGAAGTAAGAGCGCTGCCATCCACAAATAATGATCCGGGCAGAACACGGTAGCTACATAACAAAACATAATTTATTGAGGCAGATAAATTTTCCTCGAGGAATTTTAATAATTGAGGTTATCATTGAATAAATTTGATGGCCGTCTAAATTAATGTTTTGATTGTTTATTCTATGTTGTATGACTTTGTGTTTTCACATTTGTTATGATGTAAAGCACTTTGAAATGCCTTGCTGCTGAAATGTGCTATACAAATAAAATTTGATTGATTAATTGATTTGAGGAATCGTTTCAGCCCTAATATAATTGCTAGAGCCAGGACTTCAGCACATTCATTTTGATGAATTACATAGATTTTAACACGTTAAACATTTTTAACAAAATATATGTATATATATATGTCCATCCATCCATTTTCTGTTCACCTTTCTCCCTAATGGAGTCGGGAGTTGCTGGTGTCTATCTGCAGCTGCGTTCCGGGCGAGGGGTGTATATATATTTTTTTTTTTTGTATCATACAAAGATTTTTGCAGGAATATTTGTATTCGCATGTTTCTGGTAAGCCCATAAAACTGATGCACAAGTAACATCTGCAAGCAGCAATTGACAACAAAGTTGCTCTTTTGGTCTTCTGGGGTCAATTTCTGCTTCAGAAAACCAATTGAAGTTATTGATGTGTTCAAAGTCTCCTAAACTGAGTTGGCCTGTCAGTGAAGGCAGGCCAACTTCACAGATGCAAACACAGATGCTTGTGTCTGCATCTGTGTTTGGTCTGAAATCAACATACAGATGTAAACATCTGTTTACATCTGTGTAGTGTCATGTGTATGTATAGCTGTGCATGGATGTAGGTGCAGTATGGTTGTTCCACCTCATGAGTCTAATTTCCTGTGTTCTGCGGATGTGGGTTGTCTCTTGGTGAACCGTTGACTTCTGCTTTGCCTGCAGTCCTCAGTGCATCCTCACAGCTTTGCTTTTCTGGTCCATCTCCCACAAGCCTCCATGTTCCAGCATGTTTCTGCTATCAGGATGCCAGACAAGATAAAAGTCTAAATATGTTTCCATGAATTGGAGTAAACTCATACATTGCTATATATACAGGTTAAGAAGTACTTTTTTGTTTTTGAAGTTTCTTCTTGGTGAGTTTTGCTGGTTTGTTTGTCTTTTGTCTCTCTGTGAAAACTTCCTGCTGGGTTCTCTCTCTCTCAGCCCGGAGCAGCTGGCGCTAAGGAGGAGTCACTTCTCATACCCAGGGGTGGTAACCTGAGAAACAGATTACAAGGCTCATAGAGTGTATGTTCAGACTGAGAACATCTCACAGTTTGCCATGGTTACTGTTTCATAGCTTCACAATGTGGAAGTGAATAAGAACAGGTAGTTTAAAGACACTCAGGACTGTCATGATTTCTTGGAATGGTTCGAGTATCTCAATTATTAAAATTCTTTGATGCAAATTATCTGCCATGAAGCCTTGTTAAATTATATTTTACTGCTTAGTGCATCACGTTCCAGCCAGATGATTAATATGTTTTGCAACGCTCTCTCACTTCCGCCTGTGAGTCGCTGACGAATGTTAAGCACTATCAGCCCAATTTTCAAGTTCAGTCCAGAGCATCCAGAGGGATTTCATTGATTGATGATGATGTCCGGGTTTTTATAGTTTTCCAGGGGACCAATAGGAATCCTTAAAATGACTGACGCAAAGCATGGAATACAACAACCCTTCTCCTGGAGCTGCTGCCTGGTGGCTGGTTCAGAGTGAACGGTGGGGAAGAGCTCGGCGGGTGTAGGCATACAGATGGAGCGGATAGACTTTAGCTGATGCTTAGTGCACCTTTACAGACAAACCAGACAAATCCATTTTCTACCTTCCCTGTTGCAACAAATGGGTGGCAGAACTATCGTTTTGGAACATACCATACAGTAATTTGTTAATGAAGAGTGAAAACGGAATAGTTAGAGAGCTGTGGCTCTGGCCAGTCAGTTCATTAGCTTCCATCTGCATCTGTTTCTTTAGTTATTTTCAGTAAAACAAAATGGTAACAGATCTCCAGATTAACTTCTGTTCAGTCTGTGCTCCTTGGTAGTGCAGCCATCTGATAAAGTACCAGCTGAGGAAAATAAGCTCTTTATCAAGATTATTTCAGTCAAACACCTTTTTTTTTTCTTCTCCAAAATCTGTTTTTTGTCTTTTATATTTCAAAAGAGACATACAGGCAAGTAACCTGTATGCACACAACACCAAACGAAACAAACAAACAAAAAAACACATTAAAAACTTAAACATTCAAGGTGACAAACATAAGTTGATTTGCTGAGACAGAGCACTTTAAGTTTGCTATCACAGGGGTGTATGCTGAGACTTAGTCCAAGAGATTTAATCCAAGTTTTTAATTGGGGTTTGGTTATATTATATAGGACCTGGCTATATAATATTTGTCCTGCACCAAACAATAAATTATGGACTTTTGATCAACCTTGCTTATTTGAGTTTGAGTGGGAAAAATTCCTAAGACACACAACCCAGGACAGGGATTAAGTTTAGTACCGACAATAAGTGAAATTTTATCCAAAACCTTCTTCTGATTTGCATAAGCTTAAAAAAATGTTTATTTGGAAAATCAAATTTTTGTTTCAAATCGTCAAAACTCATCATAATCCCTTTGTCAAATAAATCAGAAATTTTGCATAAACCTTTAGCATACCATGTTTTAAAAGCCATGTCTTTCCTACCTGGTTCAAATGTCATATTGCCCCAGATCGGGGAGAATTGGGATAGTGTTGGTATTTCATTTTTAAATTTGTCTACATCATACCATACTCGGGATAGTGTTTTTAACAAATGGGTTTGAAGTATTCTTTAATAACTCGTTGCATTTCCTTGAGTATAGATATGAATTTAGGGAGAAGGGAGTTGTGTTTATATTTTCTATATTTACCCACGACAGAACAGTTGGTGAGAACCAGCAGGATGCACTAGAGAGCCGAGCAGCCCAATAATACCATTTGAAATTTGGCACACCTGGCTCTCCTCTGTCATATGGAAGATATAATAATAATAAACGTAATCTGGCTCGTCTGTTGTTCCAGATGAAGTTATTTAGGATTTAAATTTTTGTAAAAAAAAAAAAACATCAGGAGGATTAAGAGGGATGGCCTGGAAAAGATATAGGACTTTAGGGAGTACCTTCATTTTGGGAATATTTATACGGCCAGTCATAGATATAGGCAAGGTAGACCATCTATCAAGTGATTCCATTATTGAATTAACCACCGGCGTGTAGTTTGCCCAAACCAGATAGTCTATGTTTGGAGTAATTTTTATGCCTAAGTAAGTAAGGCTGTCTTTTGCCACCTGGAATGTTGTGTGAACTCGTGGATTGATTCTTTCAGCCAGTTTTAAAAATAGGATGGCGGATTTAGATCTGATAAGTTTATACCTGGAAATATAACCAAACTCATTGATAGTTTTAAGTAGTTGGGGGATTGAGCATTTTAGATTGGACAACATTAAAATAATGTCATCGGCAAATAGTCCAATTTTAGATTCATTATCTTATTCTGACACCATGTATGTTTTGATTATCCCTTATAGTAATAGCCAATGGTTCAATTCCCAGAACAAAGAGAAGGGGTTAGAGGGAACAACCTTGACGTGTGCCCCTAACCTGATTAAATGATTTAGATACAATGCTATTAGTTATAACTGAGGCAGAAGGTTTATTATAAATTATTTTAATCCAGTTTATGAAATAGCTACAAAACCTAATTGAGAGAGAACTTTGCAGAGATAATCATGTTCCACTCTATCGAATGGTTTTTCTGCATCAAGTGAAAGCAAAGCTGTATCAGGATGTTCATATTTTGCTTGAATTATATTCAGTATACGACGGATACCGTGGTGAGCTTGTTGTCCCTTTATAAATCCATTCTGATCAAGGTCAGAAAGGGATGGAAAAATTTCTCAAGCCTAATTGCTCGTACTTTACATATTATTTTGGCATCAGAATTTATAAGTGAGATTGGCCGGAAGGATTCGCATCTAGTGAGATTTCCCAGGTTTAGGAAGTACTGTTATGATCACATTTCGCAAGAAAGGAGGTAATTCTTTAATGGTATAACTTTCCAATAGCATATTATAGAGGGGCTGCAGTAGATGGTTTTTAAACATTTTATATAGGTCCAAAAGACTTATATCCATCTGGACCAGGTGATTTTCCTGATTTTAATTAATCTATTGCATTTGACAGTTCATCTATAGATATTGGCATATCCAGTTCTAATTTAGCTGTTTCACTAAGTGTGTCGATGTTTATAGAATTAAGACGTGTGCCCCTAACTTGATTAAATGATTTAGATACAATGCTATTAGTTATAACTGAGGCAGAAGGTTTATTATAAATTATTTTAATCAGGGTAATTATATTAGGACCATACAGGTTAACCAAAATTACGTTTTGGTTCATCAGTGAAGCTTGGATTATTATGAATCTCCCAGCAGGATCTATGATAGTCTTTTTTTCCCCAATAGGTCAAGATTTATGAATAAGAATTGCCACCCCACTGGCATGTGGAGAAAATGAGCTTGAAAATGCATGTAAGAGTGAAAACACGATATCCCTGTCAGGCCTAAGCGATCTCCAACCAGAAATGTACAACCAGGTAATTGAAGTTTAGCCAAATCTGATCTCAGAAAACAGTCCTTTGGCTCCATGGCCAATTATAGAAGAGCATTAATACATTACTGCATGTTTTTCTGTAGCACAACTAGTTGTGATGCTTTCAGTACTGTTGCCATGATAACTGGAACATTTTTACTGTTCAGCTGTCCACACAGCTGAAGAGTTTCAGAATGATGTGTCTAATTTATTTTAGCTTTGTGACCTCTCCCACAAGTGAGATTGAGTAAAAACGGGTAAGAAATATTTAGGTAGGATGTACTATGTCCAAAATCTTGGATAAGATAGAGTTCTTCTGCATTTCTAATCTACAAAGCTTCAAGATAAGTAAGTATATCCATAAGTTGCCTTGTTTTCTAACTAGTCATCAATGAGACAATCAGAGCCAGTTTCATTCTGACTTAATAAGTTACGTCATTATGTCTTAGGGTGCATTCCCCCTAGCCCTGTTTAGTCCACTTTTGCGAACTCTACATTGTTTGTGTAAAAAATCTAGTTTGTTTGGACGGGTGTGAATGTGAAATCGAAATTGGTCAATGACTAATTGCTTATTTGTTGTGAAAATGTAGTGATGACTAGGTTGCTGGGCAATACATAATTATGCATATTTAGCAGAGGTAATAGCTTAGTATGCTATTGCCTTAGCAGAGGTAATAGAGGGAATCTGTTTCTTTTGTTATGCGAGTCTGTTAATTAATACTATAACTATGTAGTGGGTGTATGCAACCCACTACTGCATACAGTAGTTGCTGCTGGAGAACTTGCATACAAGACTTTTTCTTTTAGATTTTGGAATCCTGAAATTTGAAGCAACATTTACTTCTGTCAACATTTTTCAAACAGCGTTCCTGAATTTTAGAAAGGTAAATATGAAGTTATAATTTTTAATGTAAAATGGTTCCAAGATAAAGTAAGCATACTCAGACGGACAGGTGTATGTTTACTATAAATCTTAAAGCCTGAATTGGAGGTGTTATTCTGAGAATGCTCTCCATCCCTTGCAGAACTTGTATGCTTCTCTCTGTTCTAACATTCAGGCCTAGCTGTTCCGCACTCTCACCCACACACATGCAGTGTGGCGTTTTGTATGAGCTGCTCATCAGCTGGCTGTAGCTAACACTGTAACAGGAACTAACACAACCACATCCTGTCTTACATCAGAAACAGACTTGCGTTACCAATGGCAACATTGTGAAATTAAAACCAAACGGTATCAGATCAATGCCAAGCTCAGGTCTGTCTCATTAATCAAGCAGGGTAAACTTTTGCTGCTTGATGCAGGGTAGCAATAAAAACACATTTATCTTTTCATGGCCTGATTTGTTACCACATTGGCTGACTAGCACCAAGCTTCTTTCCATCCCAGATGTTGCTCGACTCATCGGTTTAGCATAAACTGTGGAGCTATTGTTTTCTTCGGAAAGTCAAGTTTGTTTCTATACCACATTTAAGCAACAAGGCAACTCAATGCGCTTTACATGATGAAAACACAAAACAACAAATGAGCAAGACTCGTTATATTGCAGTGGCAAAATAAAGGAAATTGGTAAAAAGTTGGAATACACACTACAATGTATGATGGTCCAGTTATTGTTTAATTGTTGATTTGAAGGGACTCAGTGTTTCAGCTGTTTTGCAGTTTTCTGGAAGTTTGTTCCAGATTTGTGGTGCATAGAAAAAATTAAGCTTCTAAATATAACTGTATTCACATGTTCATGATGCCCTTGTGTTTTTGTGTTGCTGCTCTGCTATTTTAACATGTTTGTTCTTTTCCTGCTCTGTTCACATGTGATCAGTGTTCACATGAATGGGTTCCAATTGTCAGCTGGTAGAACAGCTGACTCTTTGCTTATGTTTTGATTCTTGAATAAATATGTTATAAGAGATGTTGCCCCTCCCCCACTAGTTGCTGTGTACAGCTGGTCACTCCCATTATTTTTCGCTTGCTTCCAGGAAAGATAAAATGGGCTGTTTGGAGAGTCACAGCGTGCAAAACTAAAGCAGCCCCACCTTTTACTCTCTTTTAAGGCCACTCTGCATGTGTGCAGAGTGGCTGACTACAGAGTCTACCCAAGAAGATTTTTAGACTTCTAGTTTGACTCTAGAAACAGCAGAATAGCAGTAATGTGTGATATATTATAAAAGAAACATCTTTATTATTAGTTTAAAACTTTAATTCCAATAGATCCTTACTGTCCAATCTCAGAGTATAATATACGAGTCGGTCGCCAGACACTTCTCAAGCCTATTTGGATGGTATGAAGTTGACAGAGTCCTCCTGTATGTTGGGTTTAAAAACAAATCTGGTGTAATATTTGCAGAATAGACTGCCCATTATAGGAATAAAACAACGACAAAGAAACGGTGCTCACTACTCTGTGTAGTGCAACTTCACAGAGCAGCTCCACTTCCTAACGTTTCTTATCAGAGCTTATACTTAGTCTCCAAAGCCCCCCTGTTTTCCAGACAGCAGAATAATTCTTCTATTATCTTTAAATTCATAATTTCCATCCAATTAATCAAATATCCAGCTGCCACCAACCAAAATTCTTTATTTTGTGATGCTAACTTTTGAAGTCGCAGGCATTTTATTCTTCTAGTTTGTATTTGCCAAGTATAAAATTGAGGTAATTTGTCCAGGTATATGTGGCCATTTTGATAATATCTAAGGCCATATAATAAAATTCCTTCTGTGGTATTTCATGTCTATCACAGCTTCATGTACCTCTTTAATTTTTAATGCAAGGTGAATGCAACTTAATATGCTAACTGTTCAATTTAGCTTTTGTGACGGTAAAATCCTCTGTTTGATATTCGACATCACACCATCACACTTATCAAAGCCTAAGACTGCTGCCTCTCAGGGGCTGTGGTCTTTATTTTCTCAAAAGTCAAGTAAAAATGTCAGAAACTGAAAAAGCAAAGTGGTGAAACAATCCCTTGATGGGTATGAAATGACGCCGAGTCTGCACCAAACATCTCGTTCTAGGTGACACAACTTCCTTTTAAAGCTGAACAAGAAATCGTACTACAATATCATTGTGTGCAGTATCTCAATGAAAGGACACCTTTGATATAATACTTATTAGAATATTATTTTTAAGTGCTATGCATACAGATTTTGCATGCCAATAACCACAATGGATGGTCTTTGTGTAGACTTCCACTGCCCGTAATTCTCACATTTTTAGTGGCTGCATTGCTAAAGTTTGCCGAGAGACATTAAGATATAAGGATGTCTATTAAAGAATAATGGAAATTTGTGGCAATTTTAACAAGACCTCGGGGTGTGCTGTTAGCATGCCCCACGTTTGGGGACTTCGCGGATTCGACTCCCGGTCCCGGCAACCTTTCCCGCAGGTCTTCCCTCCTCTCTTTGCCCCTCCTCCCTGCCTGCCTACTGTCAAAAATACGAGCCACTATAGCGCGGCAAAAATTCTTCGGAGAAAAAAAAAAGCTTCTAGAATAGGGTTCTCAAAATGTCTGCCTATAATTAACGTTAGAAAAATAAATTATTCAAAGATATTCATTTGCCTTGAAAGCGATGTAATCTGACCCATTTATATTTGCCTAAGTTGTTGAATATCTTCCAGCAGCAGTGCAGCAATAAGACACCTGTTTTCCCCAGTATTATTTGCACTTCATTTACTTCATCTGTTTGTTCATGAACTTTTATGCACTTTTCTTTGAAGTTAACCGTACTCATGACTACACATATTACCATTAGTTGTCACTAATGTTGTCAATTTAGTGACTTTGTTGCTATATTTAGTGACTTTTTTTGACCAAAAATAGAATCGATCAGCCAGAACTTTTAAAGATTGGAGATCAACAAGAAAGCTACAATTGGTGCACCTCAAATTGTGAACATCTGTTATAAAGTAACAATAGTGTCATCGATTCCCTCATAATGGCAGAGTTCAAGATTTGGAAGCTTTTATGCTTCTTGTTGTGCCACAATTATATAAAAAATATATTTTTATACTGGATATTACAGGGATGTCTTTCTCTACAATATTGACCTCCAAACCTGTTTAGAACAAGCACCCAAGACTTTGTTTTCATACCAATTACTTTACTTCAAGTTGTATCTCAAGGTTACCAGAAAGTTTACATGCCCAGATATTTGAGTCCTTACTGCTGGGGTAGATCTGAGTCTGTCTTATTATAATGAGTCTGCATTAATATATTTAATAATAATGCAGTGACTTTACCCTAGTCTGTAGCTGACTTTATCTCGTGATAACCTTTAACTTTTTAAATATTGCCTGAATTTGTTTTAAGTCTAGTTTGTTACCTTTTAGCAGAAATTGCTTGCATTATGTATTGGTTATTAATGGAGCCACACAGTCCAAAGGTTCTGCTTTGGCATAGCAGAGGAAAGATTTGGTGGTTTGTGTCACTAGGCTGAGGTAAGAATGCTGATTACGTAACATGAGCAGAAGTATGAGAGAGTGGTTGGCTTCACTTTGGAAAAACTCAGCTTTCCTTTTCTTCAGTTGGGTTATAAAGAGCTGTGCTTACTGGTAAACTGTGGAGGTCAGTGGGTCAGCAGTGATTTAAATGTCCATGGTAGAGCCTTCTCGCCACTGCAGCCTGTAATTGGACTCTGTGCTCTGCTCTGGTGGGAAAGTCCTCCTCTTTGTGCTGATCCTTTGAAATCCTCTGACGCTGTTTAAGGCTGTATAATCTCTTGTTCTCTTGTTCCAGCATGTGAAGCTTCTCTTCTGCTAAAAATTTGGAAAGCCTGTACACCTGAAGAAGTATATCACTATTATGGATGAATAGCAGTGGGAAACTGGACTCTAAAACCAATTGTTTTGTAGAGAGGATCCATTCCAAATGGTCATTCAATGGCCTGATTATTGCCCCTTTGAGGAATGACTGCCAGAGGATGTTTTTATTGATAATTTATTTTACAGGAACCATTTGTTTCCCCATAAGACATCTAGAACCAGAACAGGACATGGATGTTGTGGACTTGTTCTAATGTACTGAAAACCATGGGAAACCATACCAAAGACCTCCTTCATAGATGCATGTCATTCAGTCACCACTGACTACCCTTAACCTTACCATGGGTAATAATCAGTGACTCTTTTTCTTTTATAAAATTAGTGCCTCTTTTAGTAAGTTTGCCTCTTCATTGGTGGGTCGTCCTGCTCTGCAGTGGTCTTACTAGATTAATGCCACCGTGGTCTCTGCTGAGTGCAAATGAAAGTTATCAGCTTGTTGTCTTGTAAAATGATACATGTTTTTTGTCTTTAGTCTCATGTGTTTAAAATGTGGATGAAACCTGATGAAATAAATTTTATATTGTCCCCCCAAATTCAAGTTCTTCTACATTCTTCTGAATTGCTCTAATAACATTAATTAATTCCTTTAAATTTATTTTTCTTCTGCAAAATTTGTTTTGCTGTAGTTAGAAGCATTTAATCAGAATCGCATGGTATTGTGTTGCTATCCCTATAAACTCGGCTTTCTAGGAAACACAGTAGCTTCCATCTAGTCATCATGTGAATCCTTTACAATGTTGCACAAAAAACAACACATCTCAGAAAAATGGAGAGTCCTCCTCTCCAAGCTGAAGGTTTGACATTTTTTCAGGAAAGTTCACCATGTTGAATGTTTTAGATATTTTTTGGAAAAGCCAAAAACCAGTTCAAGTGAGTGTGCAAACATTCTTGCAAAAATCAAGAAAGTTATTTAAAATTTTGCTCTTTCCATCAACCTTTTCTAGAGATGATGCTGTTTGAGAAAGCTGCTATAATCTTGGGACAACTCTGAGCTAAGACAAGCATCAGTTTTACCTTTTGTTTCTACAGGGCTATCTGACTATTCAAACAGCTGCAAAGTGCTTAGAAGGTTTCTAATGATACATTCTTAGATGTAATAACAAGACAACATAATATTAGGTTCACTGGCAAAAGATGGAATTTGTGTTTTGGAGTTTATTTATATAGTGCAGATTCACAACAGGTTTTGCCTAAAGTCGCTTTATAAAACACACAGATCCAGTTTTATATAGATATAGTCACTTTAATTAAATTTACTGATTTGAAGTGAATATTTTGAACCTTTTGAGGAAAATGGAAGTACCTGGGTCATATGGATGTGTCCTTTGGAAACAAAATTAGCCCATTTAAAATCGGATGGATATTGATGGTGGTGCCAGTTCGCATCATGTAACTCTTTCAATCAGTTACAAAATGGCCCCTGCCTTTGATAGCCAGATCTTTGGGGGCCATCTTTCTGTGACAGTTCCTTTTCTCCACAGGTCTTTGTTGAGTTAACCGATTTGGCTCCTGACCACAGAGCATACCCCTTCAATATGAGCCTCCTGCTGTCTGAACAATGGAGAGCCATTTGGAGGCTGGATAGAGCGATTCTCTGCTCCCATTCCACAGCACATACTTTCCCAATGATTCCAATGTTGATTCAGTCTGCCCTTATTACACCATTCATCAGTTCCAGGGAATGAGAAGTCTGTTAGAGACACTTCAGCTGTCCTATAGTCATATTTTTAGCCAAGCCACCTGCAGTTTCATTCTGTAATTTCTATAAAAATTTATCAAATTGTGAAATCACAGCAATATATGTATGCACGTTGTATTTTTTTGTACTGATCCCCATGTTGTGCAACATCACTTTAATCTCTGTTGTTAAAAGAAGTTCACAACCATATCTTCCTCTTTTTGCCTGAACCAGAACATCCATCTGTTTGGATTCAGACACAAGAGACCATTTTCTTTTATTCTCATTGAGCAAACCCAGACAGGCATAAGGTCCACCCCCACCTATTGTTCAGGCAGCTAGCCTCTAGCTATGGGACAGTGGCCTGGAAGACCGGGGGAAATCAGGCTGCAGTAATACTCAATACCATCTAAACTCGGTATCTCAAAAAGCCCCACACAGTAATTGACCGAAACAGCGGACTTGCATTGCTGCATTTGCAATGCTTGTTATAACTAGTCATGATGATGGACACTTTCTCCTCTTCATCAGTATTAAAGAATGTGAAGCAGAAAGGATTGCATTTTTTATGCTTAACAAAACCCATGATTGGATCTCCATTACATTTAGTTGCTGTATCCTTTCCTCCTTTCTGTGGATCTTCTTATGCTCTATACAAATATACAGTTAGCTGTTTGTTGTTTTTTTTGTTGCTGCTCTTTATTATGTAGTTATGAATATGTGTGTGTCGGTGTGTGTGTATGTAAAACTTACTGTATTTCATTAAAAATGTAAAGTGATCTCAACAACATCTAGAATAAAAATAACAAGCTAAAAGCAGCTATGTAAAGATACTAAAAATGAAAGGACAAAACCAAAATGCATTTCTTTGTCATTGATAACATACATAACTGTACTTCTGAGTACCAGTGAATGATCCTAAATTAAGTCATTATGCTTTTCTAAAGTCCATAGTAAAAGTTCCCACAGAGGCCATAACAAACGCGAACCTCGCTCTCTTCCATGCTTTTCCAACTGCGATCAATATACAGCCAGTGGGCTGTCTGCCTTCGACGGACATCTGTCTCATCCTGCTGCCAGCTCGGCGCTAATGGGACTTTTAAAACCACTATCACTCTGTAAGTCAGCAGCAACCCTAAGCTGCTGACTGTTCTATCTAATCTGCTCCATTCTCATGTTCATTTGATTCTCTGAGTTGATTTGACAAATGGTATAAAATCAAATCAGCAGATAGATGTTGTTCATGATGAGACTACCATAGATTAATGTTTTATTTTTTAGAACCTGAAGTTCTCTAGCCCACAGATCCTTAGATATGAAAGCTACCTCTGATTTAGGACTTTGGTTCCACGACCAGGAGTTTGCTGCACCTTGAATTTTCTTCTGCAGGTATCATGTTTGAGAAAGACATGAAATACTCAGATTTGTTGTTGCTGAATTAAAGGGACAGTATTATGTAAAATTTACTTTTTTGAGTGTTGCATCATGTTACAATGTTATTCCCTTATCAAAAACATACCTGAAGTGTTCCCTTGATTCTTTCATGCATGTTTGAGAAGTTCTCTTATCTCCTGTGGCAACCATTGAACTGTGGAAAATGACTGGGTGGACCCAGCACCGCCTTCAAGTCCCAGCTCAAGAACTGAGCTTCCACCTCACAGAGCAGCCCTTCCCCTCTCAGCTCCTTCAGACTATTCAATAGCAATTAGCAAACAGCTGGTGGTAAGACAATGATTGAAAAATATATCACAATATTAGCATTTCATAACGTGCAATATCAATAATTGATAAAAATATCTAAAATACTGTCACAGTAGTGACATTACCTTTCCTCTTTTATCCACAGTTTTCATTCCATGATTTTATTTTTAAGCAGTCATGAAGCATGATGGCAAAACCTTAAACTCCTGCTGTGCAGGTTACTCACCAGGTTGTTTCTAGGTAATCAAAGAATGAGTAAGTTAGTTGGTCAGGGGTCAAGTTAATTGATTATTTTCCATATTTGCCTTTAAACTATGGAAAAATCTGAAGCCTGTCCGTCATTTTCAAATTTTTGACCTACATGGTGCAGATGTGCAGACCTTTTTAGGCCTGGAGTCTATTGTAAGGAAAACTACATCAATCAATTAAAAAAATCCCTTCTGAATATCATTTCTGACTTGGACACTGAATTAAATGCGTCTCGCTGAGTGGTATCTGTCAGTGTGTGGGCAGGACTCTTTGGAGTGCATTTGCTTCAGAAGTGCTTTCAAAAGTGGCACTTTTAACAAGCCCACAATACATGCAAAACAGAAAACTCGAGATAATGCTATGTTGTGTTAACAGGGTTTCCCCAGTGTATTATAAGCCTGGTGGGCCGCCAGGCTTTACTTGCCCCCCAACACTTAGCCCAAAACAGGCTAAGTGTTGCTTGTTTTTATTAAAAAAAAAACAACCCAAAAAATGCTTAAAATATTTTTGTACATCAGTAATCCCGAACTGCGAGCGACTGTGCCACAAATAAAACCTATGGTCGCGCTTTTAGAGGTTCATGCAGTGGAGTGAGAATGATGCGTCTTTGTGAACAATTGAGTGTGTAACGTACGTTTACACCTCACACACAGACAATGCTAAAGTTTAAAGTTTACTGAAACTTTATCAGTTTGTCACCAAACGGTTTGAAGGATGAGAATAATGTTTGTTTGTGTTTGTATGTTTCAGATCTATCTAAAAACCGCCTGTGTGAGCTTCCAGAGGAGCTGTGTCAGTTCATCTCTCTGGAGACGCTGAGTCTGTACCACAATGGAATGCGTTTATTGTCCCCCAGCCTGGCCAACCTCCAGGCCCTTACCTACCTCAACCTCAGGTAACTCAACACCTACACACCACATCAGGAGCCACATGTTCTCCTGATGTGGTGTAGCATGTGGGTAATTAGGTGGCTCATTGTTTAGTATGTGCCTGAACCCATGCCAGCAGGATGGGCAGTTCTGAGCAGAAAATCTGTGTTTTAGTTAGAGTTTATATGACATGGTTGTAGTTTTTGCAATATTAACCTGATGTGGTATGAAACAATCATTTATTTAGAATGACACTGGGCGGTAATTACCAATTACAAAGGTTCCTAATTGCAAATTACCTGCATGAATGGTAGCACTCCTTTGCACGATAGCACTCCTTACAGCAGGAAGCTGTTCATTCAAACATGAGTTCATCACAACTAATAAAACAAGTGGAGCTATTCGCAAGGCTGGCCAATAACAAAAGATAAGGATCCAAAACAGAAAACTCGTTTTTAAGCATTTCTGACAGACAAACTAGCAGAAAACCAGCTGATCAACAAATTATAAATGAAAATGTATCCTGTTCATACTGTCATTTCACCTCAGAGTCTGATTTTAGATGCATCTCAACTGGCAACTTTTTAAAACCCAATACCCAAAACCAATGCTGTGCTGATAAATGAACCCCATAAATATTACACATATTTTTTTGAATACTGTGAAATCTTACAGTATGAGAATTGCTGGCTGTTCTCAACCAAGAATATCTTCATCCTCCAGAAATGTTGAAAAAAAAAAAAAAAAGCTTTATTTAATGACTGTCAATTTATTTAAACTTAAAACTCCCACCAGGACTGCCTTGCTTTAAGGTCTGAATGCCTAGCAGTATCTATAACATCATCTAAATAAACCAGAATTATGCTTTGCATCTGTATCTGTAAATAGAATTCTTTATTCAAATTACAAATATTAGTTTGAATATTTTTTTTTTTTTTACCTTAATGTGAACATAATTTACATAAGTTGCCATTTTGTCATTCCTTAAAATGTTCTCTATTACCATCAGCTTTGGCTGCTCACACTGAATAATATTGTTATAGGTCTTTTTGTAGTCATTTGATCATGAGCTTTGGGTAGTGACTGGGCTACAAGCAGCTGAAATGAGTTTCCTCTGCAGGGTGTCTGGGCTCTCCCTTAATGAGAGGGTGAAAAGGTTGGCTGTTCTAAAAAGAACCACTGCTCCAGTTGAGGTGGCTCGGGTATCTAGTTAGGATGCCTCCTGATCCCATCGGGAGAAGACCCAGAGGAAGACCCAGAACATGCTTGATAAACAATGTCTCTGCTTGCCTGGGAATGCCTTGGGGTTCATCTGAAGGAGCTGGGAGAGGGAAGTCTTTGCCTCCTTACTTAGACTGCTACCTCTGTGACCCCGGATAAGTGGAAGAAAATGGATTGTTGATGATAAAAATCTCCTTATGTTTTGGGTCAGTTTGATCAGCAGGCATTTAGGTATCTAGTAATTATGCTGTGCTTATATGCCACAGTCTATAGAGTGAAGTAGCACAAAAAACCTGTATGATCTCATCCCATATTATAACAGAAAATTGTAAATTTCATCAGTTAGTTTAGGCAAAACGGTTATTTAGATGTGGAGGTAAATTAGACTTCAAAGAGACTTCATCAGTTGCTATATTAAAAAGCAAATTTCGTCTTAAATATTCTTTTGACATGTTTCCAATTTTAGAGGCTGTTGCATTTTGTTTTCTAGAATAACAAAAAACATTATTTTCTAAAAAAAATTACCTTAGAATTAAATTTATTCATGGTGCTTAAGTTTTTTTTCTTATTATTTGATACAACTTTAGTTATATCAAAGTTGTATCATTCCTCCCTATTATCATTTTACTGTTGCTAGGATACTGGAAAACCCCTCCAGGTGCGGCATGAGTCAGAGCAAATGGACTGTATAACAGAGAATATCCAACTTCTAATGAAGCTGCTGTTTAGTGTGAGCTCCATGATGAAACTCCTGAAGCAGCTGAGATGCTATCATATATCACTGTGTGTTTTTATTTAATCCTTTAGCCTCTGAATGTTTGAGTCATTAGACTTTGAAATCTAATCCCTGCTCCAGGTGAGGATATCGCTTCAGTGACATCACTCTTCGTTCATGGGTGTGTTCATGTGTTTGTGTGTGTGTGCTTCTCTCTACAGTCGGAATCTCCTGTCCTGTTTGCCCCCGTCCATGTTCCAGCTCCCCCTACTGCGAGTGCTCATTATCAGCAACAACAAGCTGTCTTCACTGCCCTCCTCCATCTACTCGCTCTCACACCTTCGACAGCTGGTACGATACACACACATTTTCATCCCTCAGAATCTCTGCCCCCGACTCCTATTGCTCAAGTAAATACATGTGTGCAGATTATATGATCTGGTGGGCTGTTATTCTTGACTTCAATGGCTTAACAAAGCCCAGTGTACAGTTGTAAATTAGAATATCATTAAGTTGATTTATGTCTGTAATTAAATGGAACAGTCAAGCTTGTATAGATTCCTACATAGTGATGTAAAATCCAAGGTTCTGTCTCTCAGAAAACTTAAATTATGTAAGACAAAGTGTTTTATTCCAGATATGGTTGTCTATTGAACAGTGTGTTCATTTTCTGCAAAGCGTATACACTCATCGCTGCAATGGGTTTCCTTTTGCTTGAATTACTGCATTAGTGCAGTACAGTCATACTAAAGCAGTGGGCTTACCAGATCAGACTCTGGTGGAGCCCATTGGTGGAGGCACTAGGGTGGTCCACCTCCGGCCCACTGTGTGTTCTCAACACACCCACTGTGTGTTGAGAAATGTTAAAATTTCTGGACAACTTTTAACCACAATTTGAAAATATGACTAAGTGATTATTTTTTATTAGAAGACATTATTAGCAATACTTAAACCCCAGCTATTAGAAGTTTAATATAGGTAAACATGCAAAAAAAAATTTTAAATCTAAATTGTTTTGCCTAACTAGGAAAGCCGCCAGTGGATCTTATGGATCCATGATTAGTCGAACATGTATGCCTAAATATGTTATGTATATGCCTAAATTTTTTGATTAACTAAAAAATTGCTGTTTATGATACATAACTTCAAAAACTACATGGGTGTTTTTTCACCCATGTAGCTCATCATTTCTTCATGATTACTGAGTTGATTACACGGTTTGGTCCATTCTGTACTGCAATCTACAGAGTAGGGCTGCTGTAAATGAATATTTTAGTAATGGAGTAATCTATCAATTATGATTCTTATGATTAATCGAGTATAATCGGATAAAAAAAAAGATATAAAGAAGCATTGGTAAATCTAACCAATGTTCGATTGGTTAGATCTAACATTTTTACTATCGGATATCTACATCAGTCCAATTTTTCATATTTGAGCATCCCTAACAATATCTTTTCTGTAGTTTGGAAAACTAACCTGTAACCACAATAGCTCTCTTTCTAAGTTAACCTAAACAAAAATTCTGCAAAAATCTGAAATTATTTTCAAATTAATAATAAAGAGGCAGGCTCATAAATATGCCTATAAAAAATGTCTGTTCTCCAGTTTTTGGTTTATGTATTTATCTTCAGTCATTTTAATAGATGAACTCTCACCTTGCCCAGACATTTAAAGTTTTGTGTTCAGCAATAATAGCGATGGGATTTGACACCTTCGTTTGTCACACACAGAAACATCTACCAGGTGTGTACCGTCATGATGAGCTCTGCCACCCATTTGTTAAGACCAGCATGAAATGAAAGAAATTTTTCTGTTTGTCCGTAAAGCTAGACTTATGTTAACCATATAATGTGCAGTGTTCAGTTATCTGCTCACTTGTATAAATACAAGTGAGCAGCACTCTTCCCCGCTGTTCGCTCTGAACCTGCCACCAGGAAGCAGCTCCAGGAGGAGAAAAGCTGCCGTAGTCCTGGCATCGCTCCAGTCATTTTAAGGACACTTATTAGTCCCCCGAAAAATGATAAAAGCCCGGACATTATCATCAGTCAATAAAATCCTCCCAGGCCGAACCTGGAAATTGGAAGTTGTGCTGCTTCGAGGCAGATACAGTTTCCTCAAGGAATTTTAATAATCAAGGTACTCAAATCATTCTTTGAATCGTTTAACCCCTAGAATAAAAATAGGAAGGCTAACTTTACTAAAGTTAGTTTTATCATATTGCATTTGACTGATGTAAATTAAGATAGACAATGCCACACTTTGTTAAGTTGACTGTAATTTAAAAAAATAAATAACGTGAGTCTGCATCGATACACACACGCGCGCACGCACACACACAAAATAAGAAGAGTGCAGTGGGAAAGAGCCAAACATAACTTCCAAGGGACTCCCTCCTTCCATTTTGGAGACTATTTTGAGTGAAAGCTGGTGTGTGTGACCTGTGCTGAGATGCAGATATTTCGCGGTGCACAACCTGGCACTCTGATAGCATGCCAATGTACAGACAGTGCCTCAACTACAAACCTGCTAGGCTTTTTATACAGTGGGAGAAACTCTGGGATAAAATTATTAAATATTATGATGATTATGATATCATTTGCAATATTTGGCTATTTCTTCTTCTGTATTGCATTCAGGATGTCAGCTGTAATGAGCTGCAGAGTTTACCAGCAGAACTTGGTCAACTGGAGACTCTGAGGGACCTGAACTTGAGGAGGAACCAGCTCACCACTTTGCCTGAAGGTACACACACACATGAACACGCACATATTCCAAATAATGGACACTTTGAGTTTCGCTTGAATATACCAGTGGCAGTAGTAGGTGATAAAGGTTTGCATCTAATCCACCTGCATCCTGTTTATAGTCTTGAGTTCCTCTCTTAGAGGGAAGACAGGAAGTGGAAGACGGAAAGGGCCCTGTTTCCTACACAGGGCCCTTTCTCCATAACCTGAATTGCAAGATAGTGTCTTTTTTTTTTTATTGTAAGTGCTTACAAATAAAGGACTTATTGATCTAGTTCAAGCTTAATGGAGGTCTGATGGATCATGTGCAATTAAAACCTTGAAGAGATGAAAAGGAAATAGGTTTTTACAGTGAACTGAAACAACTTCCATCATGTGGCCACTTACAGATCTATTTGGTAACTGAACTGATTCAAGTGGGACTACTAATTCACTAACTGAGTTTTCTCAGGTTTTAGATACAGTGCCAAGGCAGAACTTGATAGTAGCATTACATTTCAATTAATGAAGGAGATAGATGTATAAAAATCCTGAAACCACATTGCCTGCTGTCTGACTTTTTCCTTCTTTGAATCTCATCCAGAAATATCTGAACTTCCACTTGTTCGACTCGATGTGTCCTGCAACCGAATTTCCCGCGTTCCTCTGTGTTTCCGTCACCTCCGACATCTGCAGACCATCTCACTGGACAGCAATCCTTTGCAAATGCCACCGGCACAAATCTGCTCCAAAGGCAAATATCACATCTTCAAGTACCTGAACATGGAGGCCTGTAAGAGCCACGAGGAGGAGCTGGAGAAACACCTCAACATGAGGCCGACTGGATTTAAAAGCAGGTGAAGACTACTGAACAGAGAGTTTATGTATATTCTTATACATAAACTATAACCATGTAGGGTCAGAAGTACAGTGCATTGGCTAAGTAGTCACACCTCTAGGACCTTCCCACATACATAATGTCATTTTTTTTTCACATCTAAAGCAGACATTTTTGTAAATTTTGCTTTGCAACAGAGCTCAGGCTCTGGAAAAAAACTTCCTAAAAAAAGTCTTTTTAGGAAGACTTTTAGTTCAAAGGGGATTTGCTTTGAACTAAACCATTCCGTAGCACGTCACTACCCCAGTCTCAGGTTTTCTGCATCTTCTGACTGGATTTTCTCCAAGATGCACCCAGAGCTATAGCTCCAGCTGTCTTCCCATCAAATCGTTCCTTGCAAAAGAAAACTGCCATGACCAAGTTTCACAATGTGAATAATATCTTCATATTGACAGTGAGGTTACTGTCATGGGTTTAATTCCTCACCCTGAGCCATTGCCTGCACGTCGTCCTCTTCTTCTATCTATCTTTCTGCCAAACTGGATAAAGACAACTAGTTGCAGAAAATCTTTTAAAAAGGATGTTGAAACATGTGGTTATGAGATAAAAAAAAGTAATAGAACTATGTAGGGCCGGGCAATAAATCAACGACAGTATATATCTCGATAGACACATGGTCAATATCAATAGAAAACATATGTGATAGAATATTCAGAGTCAGAATTCCTTTTGTCGTCATTGTACAAGAAAGAAAGTTCAACAAAAAAATAGCAACTCTAGAAAGCAAGTCAAATAAATAAAATAATAAATAAGTACATCTCAATAAATATAAAAAATATAGTAAAAATACGCAACTGGGAAAAATAAATGAATAAATAAATAAACAAATAATAATCAAGGTTTCGATGAATTAGCTGTGTAAAGGCTAACAACAGCTCTTGGGTAGAAACTGTTTTTGAGTCCATCTGATCTTGACTTTATTACCCTGAAATGCCTCCCTGAGGTCAGGAGTTTGAAGAGGTGGTGGCCAGGTTGTGATGCTGTGGGCTCTCCAGAGACATCAAGTCCTGTAGATCTCCTCCAGAGATGGAAGAGGGCAGCCAATCTGTGTCTGGGCGGTTTATGATATCTGGAGCTGCTTCCTCTCTGCCACAGCTAGATGCCACCGGTCAAAATCAACTCCACAGAGCAGCGATAGAAGGATACCAAGAGCTCAGTTCTCTGCTGTGCCTTCTTCATGATGGAAGTCGAGTTAATGTTCCAAGTCAGGTCTTCACTGACAAAGCTGCCCAGGAAAATGAAACTTGGCATCATCTCCACCCTCTCCCCATTAATAACAATGGGGTGGAGGTCTGGTTTACACCTCCTAAAGTCAATAATCGGATCCTTCAACTTGAAGGTGCTCAAATGGAGGTTGTTGTTGGTGCACCAGTCATTCCACTTCCACTCTATATGCAGTCTCATCTCGTCTAGAGATGAGACTGCATATAGTCTCATCTCTAGAGGAGATGAGATGCAGTCTCCACTGATTAATACCACGATGGTAATGATGGTATTGTTCAGGTGGGTGGGGCTACAGTCATGGATATAGAGGGTTTAAAGTAGAGGGCTTAGCACACATCCTCATGGAGAACCTATGCTGGTGCAGGGGGGTTAATACTCTCACCCTGTGGCAGTAGTTTGTCAGGAAGTTCATGATCCAGCAGTAGATGTTGTGGGGTACATCCAGATCCCCCAGTTTTCTCACCAGTGTGCTCTGAATGATGGTGTTAAATACTGAGCTGAAGTCCAGGAAGAGCAGCTTTGCGTAACTCATTTGCTGTTCCACGTGTATCAATGTGGTGTGCAGAGCAGTAGCGATAGCATCCTCTGTACACCTTTTGGTTATGTATGCAAATTGGTGGGGGTTGAGTGTGGTTTTGCAAAGCACTTCATGATGATGGGGGTTAGTAGTAGTAGTCATTAAGACTGCTAATGTTATTGTTTTTTGCAGAGGGATGATGATGACGGACTTTAAGCAAAGTGGGATGGAGCACTGGGTGAGGGACTCATTAAAGATAGTGGTAAAAACCCCAGTAGCTGTTTGCACAGTCCCTCAGCTCTCTCCTTGTCACATTGTCAGGTCCAGCAGTTTTCTGGAGGTTCACTGCCCTTATAGTCCTCCACACTTCCTGTATAGTGATGGTCTGGCAGTGGAGGGATGCTGGCTGCAATAGGGGCTCTGCTGGTGAATCAGCCTCAAAATGGGTGAAGAAATGATTGAGCTCCTCTGCATCCCAGTGAAGCATCCCTAGAGATTTTGGCAGTGTTGCGGGATTTGAAGTTGGTGATGGAGTTATAATTTAAAAATCAAACTGTCCAGTCTCCTCTCCATCTTTTCATTCTGATTCAGCTCTAAGACTTGAAAGCAGTGAAGATGGACTGAAACCAAAAACTCTTCTCTCCAGTTAGTTTTGGCAACACATACTAAAGCTGCAGTTGCTGCACACACGTTTTTAGTGGATACGGAGCTTTGCTCTATCTCTGCAAGAAGCCAGCTGCCTCCCGTGCTTCTAGCCTTCCGCTAAGATAGGCTAACCTCAAGAATTTCTCAGCCTAATAAACAAATCAATTGCTTTTCCTGCTTCCTTCCAACAAAGTGCTGAACAGTTGGTGAAGTGGCTTATAAAACACAGATATCAGACTAATGGCAGTGAATTAAAAATCTGGCAAGAAATGTTGTCTGGTTTGACATCATGAGCCAAAGAAATAAGATATGGAATGTTTGTAATATAATGTGAAATAGAATAATTGTGAGTTGATAAGACGGTGACATAGAACGACAGATATGGAAAGAGTTAAAAAAGAATCAACAGAAGTAGAGCTGAGCCAATATTTAGTTAGATGAAACCCTTCTAGCTGTTTCCTGAACATTATATGGAGCAGAAAATAAGTGTTGATGGAGCCAAGGAGAAGGACGTCTGACTCTGATATGGAGAATGTGATATAGTATCCCACTTCTTATCACACCTTAGTCTTGTTATTTTGCGTGCTTTTAATTGACCTTCATCTGTCATCTACATTTTCTCTTGCAGTCTGTCAGACCAGGAGCTATTCACTTGTCAGTTTGGCGGCCTGGACTCTGGTTTCAACAGCGTGGACAGCGGCAGCAAACGATGGTCTGGCAATGAGGTACAACTTTAATTTATACATCATGTCTGAACTACTGTAAGCTTCTGTATATCATAAAATTACACAAAGTTTGACAGTATCAATTTAAAGATGCTTTAATTAGATGCAGTCATACAAAGTGAAAGATAAAAAAAGAACAATTAGAAGATGTAAATATATGACATCCAAAATTCTGATATTCAGAAAGTATAACAATGCGACCATGCAATTGGGTTAAAGGAGCAGTATTATGTAAAATCGACTTCTTTGACTTTTTTGTTATAATGTTATTCCTTCATCAAAACCATACCTGGTGTGTTGCCTTGACTCTTTTATGCATGTTTGAGAAATCCCTTAATTTCCATGGCAACCATTCAGCTGTACCAAACAACTGGTACAGTTGTGGAGCATCTCAAAGCTCCACTTTGAGATGCTGCTCTTTCTCTAAGCTGCAGTTTTCAAGCTTCTGAGCTTCCATCCCACAGAACACCTGTCACTGCAACTCTCACACTCAGCTCCTTCAGACTAGCCTACAGCAATTGGCAAACACCTGGTGGAACTGTGCATCTGGTGAGCTCATTGTAGGAGCTACTTCTCAGTGTAACGCTGGTAAAAATGTTGTTAAAGGGTTAACAGAGGAGCCATGTTGTGATGACTTCCTGGTGGCGGAGTTTCAGATAAAGCTGGGGTTGTTAAGAGACAGAGGCCCAATTTCTAGGCATTAAAAAAATTACCTTGAAATTGGCAATTTTCAAGGCAAATCTGACTTCAAAGAAAGCCAGATTTCTTTGAAGTCATATTTGAAATATGTATGATCTTTATAAAAACTGAATGTAACATAGCTACTTGACTTTGCTACAAAATGGCACTAAAGTAATGTGTTACATTAACCTTAAGGGTTGTTTTACCAGCTTCTCACCAGAAAAGGTCTGGCGCTGTGCTGAAGTAATTTTAACTATCCAAGTACCAGATCATGTTTCGATTCATGATTTGCTACCATGACAATACCACTCCAATATCCAGTTGCTCCTAAGCTGAAACAGTGATTCTGTGACGTGCCTCTGTTTCTTACGCTCTCAGTCAGCAGATGACTTTTCCGAGCGCTCTCTTCAGATGGCGGAGGTCAACCAGAAGCAGAGACACCTTGAGGAGCAGTATGAAGAAGACGATGAGTCCCTGGAGGCCAACAACGGTGGGAAAGCGTGGAACCTAAAGTGCTTGTGAAGCTGACTAAAGATGTGCTTTAGAAATATATTCATTTTATTTGCTGTTGTTCATATATATTTGCATTGTGAAAAAATAGCTGTGGGAAGACCAATCATTTCTCAAAACCTGTCTTGATGACATTTAGTAAAAGCACAAATGGATATGGACAAAGATAGACAATTGTATGTTTATCACATTTTCAGCTGGTTATGAAACCCCCCCCATCACTGAAATCAAATGGGAAAACAAGTTCAATAAGACAGCAAAGTTTTAGATTTTATTTTTCTTCTTCCCAGTGAATGGAGCGGCTGAGCAGGTCAGCTTCATCAGCAGCAGTGTGACAGAGGACATCCGGATAGATCCTCCCCTTGTTACCTCTTCTTTGGTACTATCATACACACACTGATCAGTTACTGCTGTTTGGCATGTTGGGTCAGGCGAAGAATGGAAAACAAAATATGGAAAAATATTTGTATTTCCTACCTTTGTCTCCTAACCTATTAAATCCTTTCTTGGCTCCACCCAAGAAAGCATTTCGTGGGTGGAGCCAAGAAATCAAGGAAGTCCTGCCTTGTACTCCTATTTCTCTACCTGCTTTTGTCTTTTCTGTGTTTCCTCTGTCCATCCCATCTTTGGAAACTTTTCTTTCATGATGTTTGATTAGCAGAGAGTCTCTTGTTTTTTAGGAGCAGGATTCATTTTCTTCATCGCACAACCAGGACACAACATGCAGGTGAGTTTTTCAAAAACCTTTCCAAACCTCTCCTAGTCCTTAGCAGTGTTGTGTTTTATATTTTAGTGCTCAGCAGCCAGTAGGTATCCAACATCAGCCAACCTTCCCAAATATTAAAGATTTAATTTTATTGGCAGCAAACTGGATGTTCATGATGTCTACTGGTGCATCAAGAAGACAAGTTCCTTCCCCCATTCACCGTTTTTCTTAGGCTCACTCACAGTGGCTTTTTAGATTGTGGGGAAGAATCAGTTGATGATATGTCCTCTCTGGGCTTTCTTAGCTTCATGTAGGTTAATTCTTTGCGATTCTTTCTTTGCCTTTCTGGGATTTCTGGAACAGTAAGATTTAAATTAAAGTTAATATTTCATACTGAGGCCTAAAAAAGTCCTACATTGTAATCCAGTGTTTTAAGCATTATAATTGTCACTTTGCTTACTGGGTCAAAGGTTCCTGAATTAGCTTTTAATAAGACACTGTCTTCTTCCGCAGTGTATAATATTTACCATTCCCACATTTCAACCTCGGCTGCTAACAGAGCCCAGTGTCACCATATTGACTTACCCTGAACAGACTGCAGATGGTGAGGCATGCAGAAATAAAGTGGCCTACAGTGGCAGTGAGTAGAATTGTGTAGTCCGTTATTAGTTTGGTGTTTTGGAGCTTTGACATGAGAAGATCTCGATATTTTTGTCCAGCCTTTCTGCTGTTAGGGGTTACTTGTCATCTTTAGGAGGCTGTATGAAGGAGAAGTCACTGTAAAGTTGGACTTTGCAACATATGGAGTTGGCATTTTGAACCATCTGTAATTGTAAGCAGCAGTCTCTGTATGCATCCCCAAAGGGAAAATAGGCCTTTACTTTAACTAGTCATTTCCAGAGACAGCATATCTCAGAACAGGGAGGTGATACATTCAGCTTTCCTGTAATCTGCTGGAAGTGTTGCTTTCTCTCGCTTTCTTGTAACCAGAGTGAACTGCAGACATATAAGGACATGTTGTAGAACACAGACTATATGATCATTGCTCAGTCAGCTGATCAAACTGAAAACTGGTTGATTTCTCTGTTCGTCTTTACTGAAGACCTCAGTATTTCTGTGTCTGCTTTTACAGCACTGGATGGTTCACAGGGTAGCAAAATGGCTGTGAAGGGTTTGATTGGTTTGACTCCCCAACCAAACCCTCAACATAAAACCAAACCCTCCACATGAAAACTTCTGAAGAAGACACTGAACGTAACTTCTTTCTTCATCAAAAATAAACAAAAATGAAGTGGAGTCAGATTTTAGCAGTTGTAGGATTTTTCTTTTGCCTTTGGCAAAAAACCACAAAGTATTTCTCCTGCTAGCGCTAGACTTGTTTATTTTGGTTGTATTTACCCAGAATGCTCCGTGCTATAGTCCTCTTCCTGCTTTTGGAATGGTCTCCAGGCTACATTTGAACCACCGCACCTGACTACTTGAACAATTAACCCTGAACTAACTATAAATCTTGTCCACTGAGATAACTGTGAAGTCTTTAGGATGCTAAAGAGTTTGCTCATTGGTTTTGTTGCCAGGAGAGGTGGAGGTTTCTGTTGGCTAACAGAGACATAAAGTGGTTGTAATTCTATTCTGTTTTAATATCCGGATTTGCTTTCAGCTCCATCTGTCAGAGGTATCAAATCTCTTCCTTCAGTTGTATTGATGCTCAGTCTCCCCACAAACCTGCTGGCACCTCATGAATATGTGACACACAACCAGGCTTTTAGTGTACTAAAAGTTTGTTATGAATTGGCCGCAGAGCTTCCAACAGTCAGACTCGGTCACCAGGGAGGACAAGCCATGCATCCTGCAGCCTGAACTAACGGATGTTCCACATTTTGGCCTCCAACACTTCCTCTGGGACTTCTAAAAATAGGATACTGGAGTCTAGAACAGAGGCTCTAAGCATTTCTGAGCTGTCTGACTGTGAAACAAGACTGTAGTTTTTGAAGGGAAAACAGCAAGACTGCTGGTTTCCGAGATCATCACAACTAATAAAATGCTAAAGCTGAATCTATCAGGAGTTTGTGATGAGAACAGATGGAGATGTGAGTTCTACGTTGTTATAGTGAGGTTAATGTCCAATATTCAGGTACACCAAAAAACTCATAGATGTCTTGTTTCATTCATGATGGTTTAAGGAAAACTATTCACTCACCTCGAATGTTGTTTTTTTAGATTTTATTGAATAACTTCTGACCTCGCTGTATGTCAGTAGGATTTTATATGGTAGACCAACACAAAGTACACAAGCTTTTGATATTTCGGTAACATTTTATTTGATGGAGTGTGCATAAAACTGACATGACACTGTTGTAAACATGACATAACACCTGCCATGAAGATGATGGAGTTTTTATGAATGTTTGGAACTGTTGTCAGAAAGTGTCATTCAGTAAATAATGTCACTTTCAATGCAAGTTTTAATGCAACTTCGCATTAAGTGACATTATTTACATAATAATGCAAAGTTTACACTTTTAATGCACTTTTAAGGCCTCTAAGGTTTGTTAGAGAACAAACAGCATCATGCTGTGGGGATTCTTTTCTCCAATAAGGACAGAGGAACCACTCCAATTTGATGACGGCTGGAGCTAAATCAGGACACTCTTGGAGGCTGCAGAAGATCTGAGAGTGGGGGTTCACTTTCCAGCAGGACAACCTCCCCAAACATACAGCCAGCGATATAATGGAATGGTTTAGATTAAAGCATATCCATCTGTTAGAAAGGCATAATCAAAGTATAAACAAAAATTTAACTGGGAATCGGTTAAAGAAAAAAGAGTTAAAATCCAATTTTTTTGACACGTTCCCTCTAGTCTGAGTTATTAAAAACCAGAATGGTGGGGTGCTGTGGGGGTCAGGGGTTAAACACAACCCACATAATATGGAGGTCTTAGTCCTCAATGCAGACATTGCAGGTCTAAGTCCCGGCCTGATGACCTCATGTCTTCCAGTCATTACCCACTTTCATGTCAATTCACTATCAAATAAAGACCACTATAGCCAATAAAACCTTGAAAAAAGCATAACTTTCCTTCCACTATTTAATTATACACCTCTTTGTGTATGAGTCATAAAACATCAATAAAAATATACTGAAGTGACAGAATGAGAAGAAGCTCCAGCGGTTTGAAAACTTTCACCATTTGCTGTATGTATCAACTGGTTATTACACAACAGGAACAATAACTTCTCTGTTATATTTAAATGTAACCTACATCAATAAACTGTGAAAAGAGCTGCAATTAAATGGACTGATTCATTTTAAAAACAGGTGGGAATGATAGCTGATATTTGAAAGTTCTAAAAATTCAACCTCAGAAACATTTTGATTAAAAAGGAAACTGAGTGCTATGACTGCCGTTATTCTGTTAGTTAACCAACACCTTGTCTCTCAGGTCGAGTCCCCAGATGGAAGGGAACTGCTCATCGTCCCCTGTGCCCCCCTCCAGTCCCACCCTGGAGGAGAGAAGGAGGCCTGGAACCTTATTCATCTGGCAGGAGCGGGAGCGGCTCCAGCAGCAGAGGGAGAAGGCCAGGTAATTTCCCTGTGCTTCATTAATAATGGAGAAACCTGGACTCAGAAATTTGTGAGGGGTTTCTTTTGTCAAAATTAATTTTGCATTGAGGAAACGTTTGAACAATGTTCTAACAAAAGAAGAAACGAGGCCAATGAATGTGTGAACATGTCCCATCCGTATCAGTGTGTTTCCTTCAGTCAATAGTGCAGTTGTAGCTGCACTCTCTTTGTCTCTCCCACTCATATTCATCTGAGCACACTCAATTCCAACCTCTTTATTTTGCAGTTTGCTGAAGTCATCTGCTAAACCCGGAAGTCATGTGGCCTCTACACCACAGACAGGAAGCAGCTCATGGTGGGTTGTTCTGAGCAGAACACCAGCAGTGACCCACATCTTTTAGTTCTTCCCCTTGTACTCCTCTCCCCTCCACTCAGCTCTTGTCAAAATAAGGCAGTAGAAAGCATAAGGGTGTTGGAAAAGCTTTTCCACTATGAATTAATCACGGTGTATGTCTCCCTCTAGTGGTGGCTCACCAGAAAGTGGAAGCGCCCACTCTGGCCTGCGTCAGCGATGTGCAGTGAGTCCCATCCCTCTAGTAAAACGAGTAGAAGGTTGCTCTGCTGCTACTGAAAGCGTTTGTTTGTTTGTTTGTTTCAGAGTGCTGACCAGATGAGCACCGGGTCTCCATCAGTTCTTCTGCATCGCTCCAGCAGCAGAACAGGTATAGCTGACTCACCTGAACCACCTCAACATGAACCTGAGCAGGGCTCACAATGCAAATATTTCAGCTGGAGTAATCAGAGTGTTTTATAACCTCAGTGGGGACAGGACCAACCCAGTAAAGGTGTTTACTTTAGCATTGCCTCATATTTACCTCAGCTTTCTGAGGACCTTGTAGCTCTCTATAGGAATATTTGACAATGTTTTTCTTCATCTCCATGTAAAACAGGAAATAGTGTCAGATGTTTTTTGAAACCATAAGCATATCATCTTATTAGCCATTAATGACTGGATAGCAGAATTTGGACTGGGTGAAGCTAAGACTATTCTCTCTGAGGGTAGAACATGCTTACAGACAAAGCTGTTTTCATCTTAAATACAAAATGTTTATTTTTTTGTACAGTTTTAGCTTAATTACTGCTCTGAGTTTTGTTCCGTCAGTAAATGGCCGTTTATACTCCAGTTAATGATTAATCACTTACTGAACTAGTTGATGACTATTTCAGTTCAATTAATCACAATTAATTCAGTTAATCATTTCATCCCTAACCTAGTTCTAATTTCTTCATCACTTTATGTTGAGGATTTTAATATAAATGTAAATTCAAGGGATTTTTTAAAAATCTCTAGAATTTTAAAAAATCAACAACATCATGGTTGTTGTTTTTCTTCCCGCTTGCGAATATCAGGACGCAGAATAGTGACATTTGTTGAGTATCAGTGACGGTCAGGTCAGATGAACGCGGCCTGGACGTTAGGTCACATATGAATCAGATAAGCATCAAATCCTCAAGTGGCCTGGGTTGCATTCAAGAATCCGACTTATGTTGTTCAGACTGCCATGAAAATATCAGATACAAGTTGCATTATGCCGAAAGAAATCAACATAATGTCCTAATGGTGGTCCTGTTTCTCCAACATTAGCACATTTAGCAGCCAGCACTGAGAGCCTCCTCCTGGCTCTGATTGGTTGGGAGTGGTGAATTTCTTCAATTGGCAATAACAGTTCCAGCAAAAGATGGATATTTTCACAGATTATCTGTCTCATAACATATATTGTCACAAAAGGGTAACATTTTTAACATGTAAAACAACATTTTCATTATAAAAGTTCTTTAGCCATACATGTTCCTGATTATTATATATAAACCCGTATCTTACCTTCATTTCATTAATTAACTCTTTTTTTGCTGTACTAAAAGTTATTGACACACCAAATATATTACTCAGATTTATCTGTAAAATAACCTCTGCATCATTTCCTTGTAAAATATTCAAAATAGACGAACAATAAAGTAAAACGGAACAACCCCATCAGAGACGATCAGAGTTCAGCAGTGCTGCAGGCAGTTCCCAAAGCACCAGTCAGTTAAACAGAGTGAAGAACAGCAGACACAGAGGATGTCTTTAGATGGCATTAGAGCTGTTACTTCAGTTTGATGGCTTCCTCATGCAGTATGTGGGATCAGCGCTTCAAGAACTGCTTTCAGTTGAAATGAGCATCCATGTCCAAGTACATCTGGAAAATGGGGAATAATGTGGAAAGTGTTTTTTCAGTGTTTTTTGTCACGCATGATGCAGCAGTGTCTGTTGCCATACTGTCCAACACATTTGGAACAATGACCTATGTGTTTGAATCAGATGAACTTTCCTCTCCGAAGACCTCTCCTCCTGGTCAGGCTCAGAAACCCAACAGTTTCCTGTTTCGCACGTCTTCTCGGAGCAACGTCAAACCCACAGGTAAACACACACACACACACACACCCATGTTTGCGTGGCTATCTTTGCGGAGACTTTCCATTGACTTCCATTCATTTCTACAGCCTAAACCGTACCCTTACCCTTATCCTAATCCTAACCATTACATACCTAATCCTAACCCTAACCAAAACTCAATTCACACCTTAGTCCTAAATCTGACCCCTGACCCAAAAACAGCGTTTCCCCTTGTGGGGACCAGGCTTCAGTCCCCACAAGGAGCAGTGGGTCCTCACAACATAGTATTTGTCAGAAAAATGGTCCCCACAAGGTATTAGAAACAAAAGCACGCACGCACACACACACTCCCCAGCTCTGCTCCTTCTATAGCCCCATTAAACTCTTCTGGCTTTGCTTCTGGTTAGGGATCACGTTTACTCTGGGAGAGTCTGGCAGGAGTGAATCTCGCACCAATCTGCGTTCACCGAAGGAGGAGAGAAAAGACCTCACACAACTACGCAAGGTAAGCCCTGCTGCAGCACCACTTCCACTTCTTTGTCATTTCTTCATCTCAGTCTGGTGGATTACTGAAGATGTCTTCACAGCTGAACTTGGAAGCAAGTCATGGAGCCCTTGAAAGGGACATACACATTCCTGATGCTAATCTGAGACAAGTTGTAGTGTGATACTTCAATAAAGTGAAAGATTTGACAATCTTGTAAAATCATATTATAATGGTATTTCCCTCATCTAAAACATACCTGGAGTGTTGCCTAACAACAAAGTCATTAAGTTGGCAACATTAGGGTGACTATACGTAACCACCACCAGAGGAACAAGTTAGTCGGGCTGGGGGCGGGGCTGGTGACCGGGCCCTTTATACCCAAATAATAAAGCTCATGTTAATTCAACTTTACAACATAGACATGCCTGTAACAACAGAGCTTACAAGTTTCACCACCACAGAGAGCAACTATGTCATCCTGAAATCCATCTGACATGAAGTCCAACAAACCAAGAGAATAGCAGAAACATCAGGCCATTGGTCACTAATGATAAAACAACACAAATTCAAATCAGTTCAGAACCACGGATAGGTTTGGATCATTTTAACACTTTATCAATTTCAACTTGGAGCCTAAAACCTGGTTGACTGGTTGAACCGGGTACGCCGCATGCACAGTGTGTCGCAGCACCTCTGGATCTTTGTAATTTGGCTCGGATCACCAGTTCACACAAACTGGACGATCTGGAAGATGATGACGTTGGTAGACGGCTGGTGACGAGCTTTACCCAGAATACACTTGGAGACAATATGGACGATCCACTTGCAATTTTGTGTGTCATAAAGTTAAATGTAAGAGTGAAAATATCGGCAGTCACGTAAGCACAACATTTTATTCAATATTTTACACCCACTATGTAAGTAAAATCAGTCAGTCTTGTAAAGTTTTTAGCAACCATGAGTCAACAATGATTGGGGCAGCGTACTATCTAATTTAATGGGGTACCGTTGTATATAATCCTACATACACCGCACTCAACAGGAGAGGGCCCACATTCTCCAGCTCTCATCAGACGTGATAAAGGCTTGAATCCCTAAAGTCATATTCTGCCTCCCATCTGGGCCCCCTCTAGACCTCCCTAAAGCCCCGCCCCTGGTAAACACACATGTGCAGATGTGATCTGATGTGCAGGTGTGTCAGGCAGCCTCTCTCACCCCAGAGCAGGAGGAGACGGTGGCTGATGTTCAGAGATTAGCTCGGTTTCTCATGTCCATATTGACGGCTTCTCTCGGATTTATCAGTGCAGCTGTTTGCTGTCCTCCTCTTAGAAATCCTTGTTGCACATAAACATGGAGCCTAACTGTGTCCTGGCCCTCAGACCCTAGAGTCTCGACTGAAGACCAGTCTGCCAGAAGACCTGGGTGAGGCTCTATCCAACGGAACCGTCCTCTGCCAGCTGGTCAATCAGATCCGGCCTCGCTCCGTGTCAATCATCCACATCCCCTCCCCTGCAGTGGTGAGTACTGATCAACCCATTCCTGCCTCCTTCCTCTTAAACTCCACTGGAAGGGCTCAGAAAGGTGACATCAAATGTTGTGTTTCCTCTCCAGCCCAAACTGAGTTCAGCTAAATCTCGACTGAACGTTGAAAACTTCATCACTGCTTGTCGCAAGCTGGGAGTCCCTGAGGTAAGGAGCTGTTCTGTTTTGGGATTAGTGTTTACCTTCCTGAAGCAATCAGAGGAGAGGAGAGGTTCATGTGCTGAAAGCATCTGTCTGCGTGTCTGCGTGTGTGTGTATCCTCAGGTGTGGACTGACTCTTGATGTTCTTATCAGTCCTCACCTGACTGCTGCTTCATCACTGTTTCCTGATGTTCTAACCATGTTTCTCCCTCTGTGTGCGTGTGTGTGTGCGTGTGTGTGTGTCCAGTCTGAAATGTGTGTGTGCTCTGATGTGCTTCTGTGTAAGCTGCCCGGTGTTCTGCGCTGTGTGACGGCCTTGCTGGCTGTGGAGGAGGAGCGCCCCCCCCACCACTGGGCCCCTGCATCTTCAACTTCCTCCTCCTCTTCCTCGCTGCTGTCGCCAGACTTCCTATTGTTTTACTGCTGCGTCATGGCGCTCCTCTACGCCGCCTACTGCTGTCTGTTCACCTAGTGCAGCACCTCAGAACCCTGTAACTGTCTTTGGAGCCATGTGAGCAGTGTGTGTGTCAAATACACACCATGACTGTAGAACAGAGGCCCTCAACTGCTCTGGCTGCTCCGGCTGCAGCCATGAAGAACACTGACTGGCAGGATGGATGGGGAGACAGAACCAGATGGATTTGTGGTTCTGGAAAGCACAGCATGCTGGGAAAAGCTGCAAGGTGTGTCTGAAACAGAGCTTGTTGGCAGCAGAAAGAGAGGCTGGAACAGAGAAACCAGATCTAACAGAGCTGCAGGAAATCCTGAACGTTGCTTAGTAGATCTATCTGAACTGATATGATCTGAGTAGGTAGATGTGAGTAGGTAGATGTACATGCGCTCTGTGTTCAGGGTGGCTCTTTAACCGCTTCAGCTCCAGTTGGAAGCTTGATCAGAGACTGCTCACTCTCTAATGGGTTTATTTTTCAGACTAAAGGCTGCATCAGTGATAAACATGCTGCAAACCCAGCAGGTTCAATATTTTATTTTTCCTCTAACAGAGAAACAGAATGATGTGGGTCAGTGTGTTGGAGCCCTGGTGGAAATGTTTAAAAGCATCAGGAGAAATGGATCTTTTATTGCAGTAGTGTAAACTGACATTCTGGAGAAATCCAACTTTTATTTTGAAGACATTTATCCATTTAGTTGTTACCATAACAGCAACAGACCAATCATTAGTTTCCCTGGCGTAAACATTTCCTGCCAGTCTTCTCCAGTAACCTTTTACAGAATATAGTTCTACAAACAGAGCGATAATTTCAGATCTCTGATCATTTCTCTCTCTGCTTCAGAGACTGAATTAACGCACTGAAGATAGGGTTGATTTTTCTACATTTGTATGTGTGAGATTATGCTGCTGCAATAAAAGATGTATTAATTTGTAATCAGGTGACACATCAGGCCCAATTTATTTGTCGAGTTCTTCTAGATTATTCTGATTTTACCAGCAGTTTTAGACTAAACAAGTCCCAGTTTTCCATCTGATTTGATTTCTTTTCATTTTTCCATGCAGAGGAAAAGAAGATATGATATTTATGACTTACAGGTACATTTTCTTGTTTATAGATTTAAAAGTGTTTGAAAATAGTAATGTTACAAAAGGGTGCAGCCATCCTTTCTATGAAACAAATATGCAATATTAGAGTATTTATGTTCTCCTAGATCATAATTAATCTGCATTCTGCATCATAATATATGTGCATGAAGGTCATGACTAGATGTTTACCCAACAGAGGTCTTAGATTCTACTGTGATTTTCATCTCACAGTTCCAAAACCATATTATGCTGATTAATGCAGCTTCAAGTTGCAAAAAAACTACAGCTGGAGCCATGCATCTCCAGGTGTTCCAGGTGTTTCAGGTTTTTCACTTGCCCTGTCTCACCTCTGTGATCTGGTCACTCTGTGGTTCTGGTTCCAGAGGAGCTCGAGCATTTCTTCCTCAGTTTCCTGAACTGTGAATGTGATTTTTAGCCCTTAGAAAAATGCAAGTTCAATGTTGGATGTGAAGTGTCGGTGTGTGCCGCTGAATGTGCCGGGCAAAAAGTGCTCAACACTGAGATTAGTTTTATGCATGCTGTTTCACATGGGAGCAGCAGAGGGCTCTGTTGCTCCTTCAGTTCCCCCCCAGTCGGTACAGAGCCTTGCAGGAAGTTGTGTGTAGGGGTGTGTGTGTGTGTGTGTGTGTGAAGCCGTTGTTGTTGGCACTGGTCTGTTTGACCTGTGAACTTGTATAAATGTAAACGGTTTATTAAATTATTGTTTATTTATATTTATTATGTTCTACTTTGGTTTGTGTGGAAGCAGCAGAAGCTTTCTGAGGAAATTAGTTCAGAAATTCAAAATCGCAGCAGATTAATATTTAATTATTATCAGTTAAGTTAACAGTGAAGCTTTGGTTTTCTCTTGGCTCCACATCTACCAAACTGATAGACAGCTTCTAGCACACAGTCATCTATCTGGTGTCTTAGCTCATATAGAAGGTCAGGGCCTGCAGATAGACTCACATTAGAACTCATTCCCATGTGGAACTTAAAGGCAACATTTACTGCAGGATTGTAGGAGATTTGGTCAGAACAGCTTAAACTGCAACTATTACAGAAAGATGGAAGAAACTTAATGTCTGAACAGAAAAGTAAAAATAAAATGAATATTCATTTATTCTCAAAATATGTTCTGTGATCATTAGCTATAGTTTATATTGAGGACCAGGTTGCTGTGGAGAGGTTGTGAGCAGTCAGTATCTCTCACCTGCTGTAGATGAACGGTAGAAGGTAGTCTAGGTTTAGATCCCTGCTCCATGCTTCAATCACCTCCTCTGGGGTTAGTGACATGTTCTCTACTGCAGTTAAGATGCTCCTCATAACCACAACTTCTCTTTATAGTTGAGAAAATAAAGTCATAAACAAATGATGGCAGGTGACCATTTTGCACCATCAAAATTTATGCGTTTAATAGCCAGTGATTGACATTTTCATCCGCTTTAAACATCTACCACCATCCACTTAACTTCTGAACCTTTCATTCAACAGTCCAGTTGTAGCTGCTCTGCAAGCCTTCTGAACAGGCTGTTGACCTTCCACTGAGGATTATCTCACAAACTGCAAAAGCCCCCTAATGTCCACCCAGTGCTGCTAACACTGTGCTCCATTCATATTCAGTCATTTGTGTTCCAAGAAAAAACAAATTAACCAAGAAAACTGTGGGCCAGCCTGAGGTCCCTCCTCAACCTCACAAATGTTGCTGCAGAGCATTAAACTGAAAGCTAGAAGACTTTTTTTTTTTTTTTTTTTTGCCATTTACTGGTAGTTTAGACTGAAGTCACTCACATATAGTGTACATGGGTATCCAAACATTTTGACATGTTAGCCAAAACCAAGTATTCAAGACCAGCAAAAATTTTTCTATTTATTAAAAATTACAACTTTTTTTCTGTCTTGTCAAAGACAGATAACTAACTAAAAATGATACAGGTTTAGTTTTTCCTCCTTTTTTATAAAGAGAGGCCTGAAATATCCCACATTTTGGTTTAGATTTTTATTCCATTTTTCTGGATAAGAGGAAAAACACCTAATGTATTCTCCAGCAACAAGTGCAGATAGGATATTTAAAAACAGAGTGCAAGGAACAGACACTCCTGGAGAACAACTACATTGTTTGGATGTTGATCCCCCTGAAGTTCAAATCTTTTTTGGGAAAGCTGGAAGTGTGTCAACAACCCAACCTCAAAATCCAATCCAACATTGGATAAGCACAACTGCCACATGTCTAAAACCTTGTTTAGTTACAGATACCTATTTGTATCACTTTAACTGTACGATGCTGTACATTACTCTGCTATAGTTAGAGAAACTGTTACACATGTTGATAACGGTAGTTAGCCTTGTGCCTGAGCTCAACCAGTTCAAGAGCTGGAACACAAGCATTCCAGACTTCCAAAGCACATTGATGGTGGCATAGTGTTTTTTTTTGTGTGTTTTTTTTTGCCTGCAGCGACATCTAGAAGATTGATTTTAGAAGTGGTTCCTCATTTTTTTCAGCTACCTGGAGCAAACTTTAAATCTTCCTGCAGTTTAAACCAAACATTAGAGAAGAAGAAAAGGTCCTGTTTTACTGAGAATTAGAGGAAACCCAAATGAATATTAGGAGACCGTTACTATGCTCATCACCATTCTAATTTATCAAACATTTTTACAATATTTCATTTTTAATGCTTATTGATCAATGTGCATTTAAACTGGTTTAACAGTTATATGAAATCACAATGTCCCTTCTGTTTTATTCATCTGCTGTTATGAGAATGATTTCAGTTCAAATGTATATTTTGAGTGAAAACTGGATTTGCAATAATAACTTCACTGGCTTAGACCAAGATATATTTCTACATTTGTAAGTGAAACAAATATTGTATTTTATATTCACATAACACTCTTTTTGACTTTAAATGACTATTTTCCTTTCTGCTGTAAAGAACTGATTAAAAGTGAAACTTTGACCCTGCCCTCTGTTTGTGTCAGCTTGCTGTCATGCCTTTGCTTAATCAGCGATGAAGTTTGTGTCCTCGGGTATCTGCAGTCACCTCAGCGTCCCGCTCAGCTTCCGGTCGCCTCCAGCTCCTTTTATTAGCTTTTCATGGATCTTTATCAACAGACCTATAGCAAGCAAATAGCTGATGTAATGACCAGAAACAAATTGGATTAGAATTTCTTTGTTTTATTTTCCTCAGACTGACGTCTCCAAAGCCAATCTAACAATGAAGTAAATCAATGTGTATTTTTTTCCCCTCGTTATTCACAGCTTGGTTTAGGACAGTAGATATGTCTGTAAAGCTGTGTGCTGAGCTGGATGTGGGGGTGGGGGGACAGATACCCTGACGTGAATCCTGTCTGTTCTGTGCTTCACCTCCTTTAAAAGCTCCTGTGTGCTCTCCAAACAGTAGGCTTCTCATCTCCACTTCCTCCTGGCCAGCGTTTGAGCAGGTGAGTGTGCTGAGCCAAGGTCAGAGGAAAGGTCGAACATAGCTCTGAGGTTTGTACTGCTGCTGTCTCCATGTCAGTCTGCCTGCTTCACATGTCATTGTGTGTGTGTGTGTGGGAGGGGGTGGGGGGGGCTATTTGTTAGCTAACAAGCTAGCGAATACTGAATCCAGGAGCACCTCTGATCATCTATGCAGTACACCAGTTTAGATGAAAGTTATGACCAAACTAACTTTGGTCAATGGACATTTGATGGAACAAACATGTCCATTATATGATGACCCTCAAAGGTTATTCTTAGAATATTTAGGTCTGCAGCAAACAGGAAGCTCAGACTGATCAGATCCTGTTTTCTCCTTCAACGTAGTAAATCAAGTGTTACAGTGTTATTACACCATAACAATGATTATGGTGTAATAACCATAACTATGGTTATGGTTATTACATATAACCATAATAATGTCCATCCAAAATGAACAGACAGAGTTATCTTCAATAAAGACAAAAATGTAAAACTCAATAAATAAATGCAAAAGTATATATTTTCTGTGGGTGCCACTTTGCTGGCACCCACATAAAAAAAAAAAAATATATATATATATATAAGAATGTAAGAATAGAATATAGGAATTATAAGATTGAAGTCGTATTTTAACTCTGTTTTTGAAAATGTTCTTTTTTATTGTTATTTTATCTTAATATGACCCTAATATGCTGTTGTAATATTTTTTTCTACTGGACTGGAAACAGCAGCAAAGTGGCAGGCAGGGAATAAAAATACTCATACAGATGAGTGATATCCGTAAAATATAGGTGAAATTTACAATTGCAGTTCTTATAATGTTATGCAGATTTGGAGAAATGTGCAAAAAGACAAGAATAAGAAAAACTGTAACTACTGTAATTTCCAGACTATAAACCACTACTTTTTCCACATACTTTGGAAAAAAGCAATGCTTGTTATTGATGCAGCACTTTGCTACATCCTGGGTCAGCGTGTGTCAGTCAAACCTGAGACAGGATCCCAGTCCGGTCCAAACGCCCAGTAGGTCGTCCAGATCATGTTCATATTCAGATCCTGTGGCCAGCAGGTTCCACAGAGGACCAGACTGTCCACCTTTATTGCAAACCAAACCCCATGTGATCTGAAGTCATCACTGTAGTGAAGTCACATGACCTTTCAACCCACCAACTGAGTATTTACATTCTGTGTCGCAGGTGTGAAAACACCTTTGACCTTTAACATGGTTAACGGTTCTGAACAATTTGCTTTGACATTGGCTGGCCCGTCCTGTACAGACCGCAGACACTCAGATGTTTTACATTTACTGAGAAAAACCTTCAGTTCCTAACATCTGCCCTAATCCAATGATAACATTCGTTTGTGCTCGTCCAATCAGAATCAGTGTTGCTGCTAGAGAATAAAAACAAATTCCAGATGATGAGCTGTTCCTTGTGGGTTCAGAAGAAGTTATGGCGAAATGAGGACAGATCTCAGGAGTGAGACAAGTCCTCATTAGCCTTCACCCATCACACTGGCTAACAGAAAAATCAGTTGAAACTATTTCAATGTTTTCATTGTGCATTTCATTTATTTTACCAGAAGAAATGAAATGCACTGTGACGGTCATGATGAAGACTAAGGCCTGCTACACAGCCCACGGTTTGCCCATGTCTCGCCACTATTTTAGTATTATTATTCAAATCTTATTTGTTTTAAACATGTAAGAACAACAATGAAACGGACAAAAGCAAAACAACAGGTGCTGACGTCACACATTTAGTAAGAGCGGTGGGGTGGGAGGGCTATCAGGAGAACTCTGTCTCTAAATACAGAAGAAGTGGCTGCCAGGTGATATTATATAGTTGAAGGGAGGTGTTGACTGTATGTTTCAGATGCAACGTGACATCTTCTACCCACTGCGTATGAGACGGAGGAGCAGCTCTCTTCCAATCCAATAATATTAGGCGTCTTCAGAACGTAGTGTAACAAATGCACTACTTGCAAGAGGGTTAGGGTAGGGTTAGGGTTAGGGTAGGGTTAGGGTTAGGGTTAGTCGTCATGATCGTTTCATGTTGTTGACATGAAAATGACCAGGTTTTCATGTCAAACCTGGTCGTTGTTATTGGTGTAGCCGGTGGGACAACCCCAAATAGAACAGTTAGAGAACTACGACCAACATTCCTCTTACATATAAATGTAATTGTCCTAAAGATTTACTCCCAAAAGGAGTGAAGCTCGGACCAAAACGCCTGCTTTGAGAAAGAAACACTGTAATTATTGCTCCAGTCGAAAATTTTTCATCCAAGTTTCTCTGTTTTTCCATGTATCTCAGTGAGTGTGTAGTTTCCCCCTCCCACCTGCCTGGCTGCTTGTTTCAGAGGAAAGTGGGAGTAAGATTCATTTAATGGCTTTTCATGTCAAACCTGCAGGCGATAAACACTCACATTTGACAGCGAGCGCGGATGGCTTTGGTATTCAGTATGTACCAGATTGAAATGACATGTTTTGATGCAGATTGCCACAGAGTTAATTTTTTTGAACGCATTAACTTCCCGGTGCTCTTTATATCTAAACCCCAGCTATATGCGTCAGGCTGCAGAGTAATTCAATCAGAGGTATTCTGTCATTAAAACGAGTCCAGGAGCGAGATGCAGAATGATGCTCAGCCAACACATTTTCTTCCATATGCAGGATGGAAACTGGGATGCCTTCACCTCACGCTCTTTACCTTGCTCTATAGAGTTGAAAGGGATTTATTTTCAGTTCAACTTATTTAGCGTCAATTCACAAAAATTCCCAGAAAAAATGTGATCACTTTATATTAAGTTTTTGTAATAGACTCAGGTGCCGTAGCAATGTATTATAACAAATTTGAATTTGGATAAAGACGGATCTTATTTCTGGGACTTAAAGAGTCGCTTAGCAAGTCCAGCGTTCAATTCAAATTAAAGAAAACAAAGTCTAGAAATCAGTTCAGAGTTTAGTACTTATGACCTCGGAAAAATCTGGCACTGGTTTAAGTTTCAACCTCCAACAGTTCCTACAATAAATGATTGCGACATTTAAAATCATTACAGATAACCATAACAATGGCCACCCAATATAAAGCATGCTGGGAAATAAAAGCCACTTGTACCATGTTCTGGATGTGAAGCCGTAGTTTTCTAGCAGTGTAGCTTAAGTGCTGTGACACTTGACATGGATGAAATATTTGTGCTGCTCTAAAACTAACCTGCATCCTAAAAAGTGACTGCTGCAGTTAAGATATTGACAGCTTAACAAAAACCCACTTTGAAAGAAACCTATTTAAAATGTAATGGTGTTTAAAATGATCAAAATTACAATAAATGATTCAATTTTTAAAATAATTATTTTTTGGTGACTAGGTTAATAATTCGGCCTATGCTGTTTGCTACAGGAATAATAATTTAGTTGCTGTTTGACATTTTATGCCACCTTGGTTTTCATACAGCTGTTCTCATTGGCAGATGTGAGGATTTTAGTTGCTTCAGTCTTTGATTTTTTTTTGTATTTTTTTTTTTTTGCCTTTGTTAAAATATTCACATTTTTGTTGCATAGTAGCATCTGCCTGCAGGAGAAGGACATGATTTTATACAGAAATGGTATAAAAGGAGAGTTTATATTGCCTGATAAAAATTATAATTAATAATTCAGTTACATATGAATTCAATTGAACCCATTATACAGCACATTTAATGGAGAAAAAAATAAATAAATAAATAAATAAATAATAAACAAAAATGGGAACAATATCTCAACCTGTGTGCAGGTTGAGATATTCTGTGAACCATAAAGCCATGAAGCTTTATGGTTCACAGAATATAAGTCGCATCTAAAAGGATTCACAGTTTTGCTTTAAAACTCTTATTGCATGGGATGGATGGTAGTTGGACACATGTAAAATGAATTCTCATCTGTTGTAGTGATACCATTACACAATATGCTCTATTCAGTTACATGGATTGTAATTAGGCTCAGTAGTCAGTCCTCACTGTGAAACCATCGTTCCATGAACGATGGTTTCACAGTGAGGACTGACTACGTTAACATTCAGATTAGAGACAAAGACGATTGTGCAAAGAAAACACAATTTGCTCTAATTCTGCTGCACATTTTTTTTTTTTTTTTTTACCTTAACCAATTTCATCTTTTGAAAATATATTTTTTTCTAAACAGAAGAGAAAACCCAGGAGAATTTATATACTTTTTTCTTCCCTCAGCAATCCAACTCCCAGGTTGCTCATGTTACCAGCCATGTCAGTCAAATCTGATCAAACCCAGAGAGTCCCACAGGAGCAGACTGATGTAGATTTTGACAGTTGATCTATTAATAAATAATAAGTATGGACGTTTACTACACAGCTGTGATGATATTCATTAAATCATGAATGATTCATTTTGCTGAGAAGCAGGAGTATCCAGTAATGCAGCTGCTTTTCAATCCTCATCCAATTCAAAAACCCACTGCATGTTTCTGACATGTCTACTATTGTATCCCCGGCAGGACTCCTTGTGTTCACCGCAGCTCATCCTGGAGGACGAGGGTCTGAGCCGGCTGGCCCAGACTGTTCAGGTGCTGCTGGAACTGGTAGACGGCTCCTGCGGGGCCCCTAAGCAGGAAACATTGACTGCTGCTGGCTCCACTCAGAGCCAATAGCTGTGTCAGCGAAAAGGGACATCATCCAACAGCTAGCCATCGCCCGTAATAAGTTTCATCTGAAAACCCTTTTATACGTTCCAGTAACTTTATTGTCAGTGATAAATCCATCTGCTAACACATGGTGAACCATGAAATAAATCTAAACAGATCAAAGTATGGCGTCTCATTTCATGTGGATCAGAGATAAGATTCCCATGTCTGTACTGTAATGTTGGGGGACGGAGTGTTTATGTCACCGAAAAACGAATCATCCTCATCACACATTATCTGAGCTCAAATCCAACAAGTTTAGAATATTTCCATTCTAAACTTGTTTTTAACTCCATATTTTCTTTACATGACCACATCAGAATACCAGGAGATTTTTTTCATTGCAATATAAGCTTAATAAGGCCAAACAGTTTTCATGCCTTGTTGAGTTTGGTGATTTTTGTCTGGATCAGATCTGATTGATTTGCTGTGTTTGAAGCTGATCTCTGTTACCGGCCCAAAAATGTAAAGTCTGATCAAACCTTTCAGAACAGTGAGTTTGAGTTGGAGGAGTCACAAGCTTGGTCCAGTGAATGAATGAACTGTTCATTTATATTGATACTATTCTGTAATGGTCACACTAAGCTCAGCAAACAATGTTTTGGCATATTTCCAACAGAAAAAAATACACAAACTAACCTTTTTTAAACAGAACATACAAAACAAACATTTTACCTGTGAGAAAACCGAGAGCTTTCCAGAAGTAAATGCTCTGATTAGTTTCTTGTAAAGGAGCAGTACTATGTATTTTCCATGCACATTGGAAATGTGCCTGGCAGTATCACATAATATGTTAACTTATTTGATATTTATAGCATTTTTATATGACTTGAACGAAATATTAGTTTGTAATTTAATACTTTGAAATTGGGCCTCTTGTCTCTTTAAAATCTCTGAAACTTCACCTTCAGGAAGTCACAACATGGCTCCTCTATTAACCCTTTAGCAACCTTTTTACCAGCATTGCATTGAGAAGTGACTCATATAATGAACTCAGTTGATGCACAGCTCCACCAGGTGTTTGCTAAATGCTACGGGCTAGTCTGAAGGAGCTGAGTGTGGAGCTGAGTGTGGAGTAACGATGAAAAGCTAAAACGTCAAACACAGAAATGTGCAACAACGAGTTCAAGCCTGAGCATGTTAAAAGTTCTAAATATATATTTCAGCAAACAAAGGACAAGCAAAAACCTGGGCTGCATCTGTACAGCTGCTCATCTGTTAGTCTTTGTGGCTGTGCACATTGAATAGTTCTAAAATAAGACGTTAAAAGATAAGTCAAATATAACAAAGACTAAATGGCTTACTGTGGCGCTTACTGGGCAACCATGTGAAACGAGGGAAGTTATTGTGCTGACTTCCATCAGTCATTCCACACAGGCTCTCTATTCCACCTCCAACAGTTACAGTTGTCTTCACTTCATTGCCTTTAATCACAAGCCAATTAGCTTCACGGCCTAATTGGCCATCGCGTTAATTGTCCGATCACACTCTGCCTTGGAGGACTGTCTGCTGATAAGACGCCTAATGGATGCGTTGAAATGGGATCTGCCTCATTCTGTCCCCGTTACCATGGACGCCAAGGGAGGCTGAGCAGGCGCTGAAGAGACAGTCTGACATTTGTGAGGTGTAATTGAAAGTGGGAATGAAACCCCACGTTTCAACAAGCACTAGGCGCCGTGTTGTCCTGCTTCATTTCTATGGATGTGGACAGAGGAAACTCTGTTTTTAACTCTGTCTCTGGACAATGCACAATGTTTTTCCCTGGAAAATGTGCGGCAGCCACGCAAACCTTCTCTGTGAATATCAAACTACAAAGGGTCAAAAGTCACATAAATGCACTGAAATGTGACTGCATTCAGATTTGTTTTTTTTTAGACCAAGAAGCATCAAACTCAATGTTTTTTTTCATGATTTTAATATTTTATTGTTTAAACGTAAACGGTAAAACTGAACTGCATTTATCCTCAGACAATAACCTAAAACGCAGACAAAATACAGAAAACAAAAGTAAAAGGATGTGAAAGCCTCACTCGAATGTAAATAGTACTTTTTCCCAGTTTTTAAAGATGGGCATAACTGTTCTGTGTGCCAAAGCACATGAGATGCAGCTATGGGGTCATTTCATTCTCACTTAAAAAAAAACAAGAAAAAAAAAAACAAGGTTGGATCAGCAGATGAACTCCAAACAGGTCAGGCTTGATGGTGATCAAGGTGTGTATACAATCACACGTATATAAGGAGCTGCGCAAAGTTTGCTGCATAATTGTGGAGAACTTTGGCTCTGATTGAGAACATCACCAATTGATGATTAGAGCGTGTGTGTTCAGAGATAATATTGATCTGCTGGGAAATGATGATGGTTTAATATTGTTTAGATAAAATGTATTTAGAGACCAATTCCTTACATCTTTACGAGACAAAAACTGAGGAAAAGTACTACTTACACGTCCTTTTGATTTTCTTCATTTTGTGTGCGCGTTAGGTTTTTGTCCGAAGACAATATTGTTTATTTTAAACAATATTAAAATGAAAAAAACATTGGACCAGCTAGACGGCTGCAGCTGTTTATTCAACCAGTGTTCCTGTGCCCCTTTGTTCTCTACCTCACCAGAGACCCGCCTGTTCTTAAGAACAGTTCAGTTAATTCATTTTTTTCATCTAGCCTTTATTTGACCAGAATAAACAACCTAATTAAGATTAAAAACCTCTATTTCATTCAGTCCTGGCCAAGAGGCAGGAATAAGGAAAACTGAAATTGGGGCAGAGACAAATTAGTTTAAACTATTTAAATGTTTTTATTGGGCCTTTCATTTATTTTGCCAGAATAAATGAAATAATTGTCCTAAAGATTTACTCCCAAAAGGAGTGACGCCTGGGGCAAAACCAGAACATATGACTGAGGTCAGCTGGGCTGTGCCCACACACCTATGGCTATTTTAACTAAAACTTCACTTTTCTTCAGGGTTTGTGTAACCACAAATAATATAACTTGATAATAATATAAAACAGAAAAATACATTATGACATTACTAATATAATTCTAAAATCCTTTGAAAATAACAGCTACAAGCAGTCAGTGGTCTATAAATGAATTTCAATAGATTCAACTAATTGACCCAGCAGCAGCCAAAAGCTCATCGTATTGTTTATTGACAGAAGAAATGATGAAACGGTAACTGAATACAAACATATTCTAATGGTTCCCAAAGAACAAAATAACTAAATAACTGTTTCAGGGTGAAAAGCTGAGCTGTGAATCACCATTTGTCCATGGAGATGATAGAATTTGGGGGTTCACACAGGAAATGTGTGTTTGTCCTACACACATGAGGACCGTAGATAGAAAACCTACAACAGTTTTGTTACTTGTGTTAGGACATCATGATATGAAAAGGAAAAATGTCGACAACTCGTAAAAATTAGAGGGAACCTTTGAGAAGAAATCCTGACTGGACCTAAAAACTGAGCGCCTGATCAAAACTAACGGCATGATAAACAGTCTAAAAATAACAATAATAAAAAACTTGATTTCTATTTTAAAACCTACTTATCAAGCCAAATAACAATCTAAACATCTGTATCAAATCTGTCCAACAGACAGGAAAACATTGCTGCAAGAGTATCTGTGTCCTTGTAGTAACGGGTTCACCATCCATCAGAAGATGGTCTAGATGTCACCCGCAGAGGATGATGGGGGCAGGGCTGACTCCTGCTCACCATTCCTCTCCATCTCCTCCTCAGAAAGTGAGTGTCACACTGAAAATGAGGATGGGAACGTCCACCTGAGCAGAAAACAGAAAAAAGGTCAGGAAGCTGCTTCCTCAGCTGTTTATCAAAAAAAATTCACTCTTTATACTTGACCATGACAGCATATGTGGAGTACACACATGAAAAAATAAGGGAAATTGACAACTGGTGGAAAGAAGTGTCAGGATAAAGAAAGTGTCTCATGAGCCAGCTTAATACTTACAGAAACAAGACAAAAATATCCAGAAAATACCCGACACCTGCGACAGTTAATCTGTCTTCAGCTGATGTATTTAAGAACTATGGAATAATAATAGATAAAAGGGGTTAATAGAAAAGTGAAAAAAATAACATAAAATAACAATTCAGTGATATAATTTAATGTAGCTCATAAAACAGATTCTGGTCGTTTTATTTGGACTTGGGTGAAGTTAACAAACAACAACAGCAGCTAAGTGTTCAAACAAAGAGGAAAAGGGAAACTAGAACATTAATGACAATATTAATGACTGAATGTCCCACTAATTAGCCATGGCTGAATGGAGCTAGAAACTGCCGAGACAGGACTGTAGACGTTGTATGTTGACCGATGTGGGGGTCAGCGTGTCGAGTCAGGCTGAAGACATGATGTCAGATGCTGGTCTCTGGTTCGGGAGTAAAGTCACTGGTTGCATAGCGACACTCTGTCTCTCTTTTCTGACTCTTTTCTTTTGAATCTGACAAAATGCCACAGACTGAGCCAGATGTTCAACAGGTTCCATTATGCATCACATAATTACTGCAATACTTTTCAGACCAAACATAAGCAAAACCTTGTTGATATTTTGCTAATGTTTTGCAATTGTGGTATTGCCATTAAATAAAAGCAATTAAATATTACATTTCGTCATGTAATAAGTCATTAAAAACATGCTGTGCCTTCCTCCTCCAACCACTTCCTGTTGTATTCATCAGCAGGATTATCTGCTTGCTGATAACTTGACTCATGCGATGTACATTTATTTTTGTAATTACAGTTTTGTCAATGGAAACCTGGTTACTGAAGATCTGACCTGTGTAAAGCTGATCTGGGTTGTGCTGCACTGAGGAGGCTCTGGTGGAATTTTCATATTTTGTCTCCAACATTGCTGGCTGGAAGTCATAAGCTTCGTGTGGTTAAACTGCACAGCTTAATCATGAAGCGTCGCCTGAAAAACTCACAACTTCTGACTCAGCTAATGCTGCTACAGTCTATAAAAAAATCGGACTTCTATTTGGTCAGGCTAACATCAGTATGTTTCATATGTTTTATGACTTCATAATTCGGTTTATGATATATTCCAGTTAATTATGGAGTAAATAATGCACACTGTCAAATTTTGAAGCATTTCAGCTCTTTCCTTTGCCTCCCTCTCTTCTTTCCAAGGGTCTTGATTTCAGGACAGTTAAATCAACAACAATAAATTGTCTGAAGGAGTGGTTCAAGAAGCAATGGGTGTTTGGACAAATATGATTATTTCAAAATGTGATCAGAATGCCCCTGGGTAGAAGCCCAGCATCTTAATCAGATGGTAAAACCAAACAAATGTTCAGCTTCATTGTTCCTGAGGTGGAGTCAGGAACGGAGCTGGAGGCCCTTGTGGGAGCACTCTGCTCTGATCTCAGGCCGCTACTGATGTGGCTGCAACATTCTGACACGAGGCAGCGTCTGAAGAGCTGTCAGGAAAACGGAAAGGAGAGGAAATGGTTTCAACTCCGATGAAATGACCAGAACTTAGTGCTGTGGGGAAAAAAGGAGGTCACGGTTCAGCAGCAGGGAAACGTCACCTGGCCGAAGAGACTGAGCGGAAAATGAACGGACTCTGGTGGAAGAGAAGCTCTGCGGCCTGCAGTGATGGATCTGCAGTCTGGATGCATGCTGGGCAGCTGCTGGAACATTGACGAGTGCAACACAACTGATTAAGATGTCAGAGAACGGATGACATCACACAAACATGCCCAGATTACAGATTAAATCCTAAAGGCTCTGAACAGATCCAGTCTCTATGGTGGCATTTGAACTCAAATCAAAACAGGAGACAGAAAAACCGCTTCATGCCTTTACGGTAGATTAGTGCAACTGTGTCTTCAGTGGTAAAAAAAAAAAAAAAAAAAAAAAAAAATCAATCAGTTGTGACAGACTGGCGACCTGTCCAGGGTGACCCCGCCTCTCGCCCGGAACGCAGCTGAAGATCAGCACCAGCAACTCCCGACGAGTGGTGGATGGAAAATCAATCAGTTGCAGCTGAGCTAACAGCATCGCACTTTAAGCAGCAGACAGTGAGACGAAGCCTCCCCTACAGGCCCCAGGAGAACTCAGCTACATCTGTCAAGGTAATGTGACGTTCTCTTGACTCTCTTGAGTTTTCTGCAGCTGTGAAAATAGTGGTCAGATTAAAGAAATCCTCAAAGTGCTTCGTTCAACATTTACTGAGGTTAAGAGATCTTCTCCTTTAAGCCAGAAGAACTTCTTTCTGCACGGCCTCTTCACATTCCTTCCATGCTCTAGTTTTCCCCCACAACTTGAAAAGCTGCAATCCAGTGTTCTGGAAAACCAAGATTATGCTCTCATGTTAAGAAGAAAGTTTAGTTCCCATACTAAATGCTTAAAGCAGAATCTGCTTGAAACCCACTTAGTGAGTTATTGTGACCTGAAAAGCTGCATCACTCAGTCTGGGAAGTGAGGGGGGCTTTAGTTGTTCGGTCCTATCCCAGGTAGAGCTTCTCCATTACACGGTATTCTTCACTATTGTGGAGCACAGCAGCTGTGATCAACTCTCCTGATGTCAGAAATTCATTGCTGGCTCAAACATAATGACAAAGGCTCATTATGTTATTACGAGGTAATGACCTCACCAGATTTTGTGAGCTGACGATCACAACATCTGGCTTCAGTCCGTGTCGAAAGTCCTCCACAATGCTCTCCATGTATGGAGAGTAGATCCTTGTCAGGAAGTAATATCGCAGCAAGTGGTGGCTGGAGTGGTACTGCCTGACCTCTTTGTATTCTGTCCCATTTGTCATTGGAACCAAGCAACCTCCTTCAACCAGAGTGTCCTTCTCAAAGAAAAACTCACCCTGGGTCACAGAAAGATAAGTTAAAAATAATTTGGATTATCTTATTTCAGTTCATACAACATATGATACTCTTACCATAAAATCAAATGAAATTTCTAATGCTAAAGCTAAAGACAAAAGTGCATAGGCAATCATGTCTATAAAAACAGACTGCTTTTGACCTGCATCCACAGATGTTCATTTGTTCATCCAGAAAGATCAGCAAAACTCAACCTCTTTCTGTCTGCAGAGAATATGATTATTAACCTTCCGACCTCGTCCTGGAATGTGTTTTGTGAAACACAAAGTGGTTTAGACAAGCCTTCAAAATCATATGGAAAAACCAATAATAGTTTGGTTTACAAACGTTTGCATTTGTGAGTGAATAATCAACCTTTAAGAAAGAAACTATCAAAATTAAAAGGCCTCAGCGGTGATAAAGCACCACATCATTAAAGGTTTTTCAAGCATCACTAGAAGGGCCAACTTCTTAAAACAAAAGTATCAGGAACTTGTGCATTATTTTGTTCTCTGCAAAATTAAAGGGGCAAGCAGTGATGAATGGCCTTGGATGTACTCTGGTAAATCCTGTGACTTACAGCCTCTCAGCATCAATGCCTCAACAGCACAGTACTATTAGCAACCTTCAATATAATCAAGGCAAGTCTCAGTTCCTGCAAGTTGCCAACATTTGATCGACCTCTGACCTTCCTCGTGTAAACTGTACTTAACGTTTTCATTCTGTTACATGTTTGTGTACCATAGTGTCAACATCTAATGAAATTACACTTTGTGTTGCCTGGTTGATTCTACCCAAGCCAGTAGATGGAAATACTTAATTTTCATTCTTTTTTTTTTTAAACATTTGAAAAGTTTGCAGTTGTTTCAGATATAGCTTTAATTAGTTATTTCAGACAGTTCAAGGAGTTTGCTTCTTTTAGAGAGGAGATCCTAGCACCCCAATCCTCCTATTTAACTGTTCACTAGGATTTTGTGTGAGTGTTTGGGCACATTGTGCTTATTTATTCAACCATTTCCCCCGAGGCAGTCTAGCTTATTTCAACAGCTTTTAACTGAAATTATTTAAGAAGTGTCTCATTCCACCACAGTCCTGCTTTAGCCTTCCCTTCTTTTCCATTAAAATATTTTTAATCTTGGAACCACACACTGTAACAAATGGCTGTAAAAACTACAGCATGGATATACAGTAAGGTGGCTGGGTTTTGAAAATACAGCTCTTTACTATGATCTGAAATGCGTATGGATAGTATATGGGACGTGATTGGACCGCTGGATCATGTGCGGAAATTTACAGCTGTACTGTAAATTCTTAATGTACATTGTGGGATTTTTACCAGCTGGAGGCAAACTTTCATTGCATTGCAGTTTTGTGTTTGTGTACAAAAATATATTTTATGTGTCTATATTGAGCTACTCCCGCTTCTTTGCTAAAGCTAAGTTCGGTTATCGCTCAGCTAGCATTTATGTGCAACACAAGTGCTTTTTAGTTCAGTTCACCTACAATATGCAGATTACTATATTCTGGTATTTTTGCAGAAGTTGTTTGAGGGAAGGATGTCTCAACTGTTTGTTTTTTTTTTTTTGCTCACACATAGGACCGTCAACGTTGACGCGTTAGCACACGCTATTAACCTCAACACTTTAATAGACTAATGGATGGAAGACATAATGAGATATTGCCATCTCACTTTATCTGCCATCCTTAGGTCTACAGATAGAGGATGGCAGAAGGTACAGAAGGTGTCTCTGTCTGCAAACATAGTATAAGGATAGAGACAGAGGAATGTATCTGTCTATGGAAATGTCTCTCTGCACCTGAGTATTAAATTAAAATTAAAACTAATATCACTGATCATTGTGATTTTTTAGGAAACATCCGGTAACAGATTTGCACAAGCGGTTCCAGCAGCGCCCTTTGCCACCTAGAGTATTTTTTCATAGGAGAGAACTATTTCAGTAATGCCTTTACAAAACATATTTGGCAGTTCATAGGCATCTAATTCAAATGTAATATGTACTTAAAAAAACAAAAGGGTAGTTTTGAACAGTCTCCCATCCGTTTCTAGGTGATTCATGAGCCTCAATCCAGAAAGAAGAACAAAAGCTGCAAATCTAAAAGTGACATCAAAACCAACAGGACAAATTATGCAAAACACTAGGACCATAGTGAACCTGTGTCTCCATTCTCCTCCTTCATGGACCAGTGGAACTTTTAAAATGGTAAAATTACGCATTTACACACAATCAGTTCTCTTACTCCATCATCTCTTTGTCTCTGCCTGACTCTCTGTATCTGTCCTGTCCATTTCTAACAGACAGACAGTAGGACAACTACAATGAAGGAAGGTCTGTCTGTCCACTAAATCTGTCCTTTTCATCCTGTCTGTCTGTAACTGACATAAATGCAGTTAATGTTCAATAAACATTGGTTTTGGGCCATGTACTGTTGAAGTTCCAATAAAGTTTTGAAAAATATGTGACTTCAATATTTGACATTGCTGGATCCCTTCCTTCCTTCAAAGGAAGAAAACAAACATTTAGAATTTTGACTGCAAGTTTTACATGAAAAACTGGTAAAACATTGTGTTTATGACTTTGACCTGAAGTTTGCTTGGAAACTTTGACGTTTGGGTACTTAAAGATTATTTAATTCATTGTATTCAATATTACTATGACGGTAAATGTATCAGTTATGTTTTGAGATCAGAGTATTTTTCACTTTGGTTGCAATACTTTGACTTCTGTGTAACTGGCAAATATTGCTGCTGCAAAAATACTATATTTTGTTTTGCTTCAGTTTGTCAGATTTAAATTGACAATAAAATCAAGTGATTTTAATATATATATGTATATTCTTAAAAAAATACCTTTTTTTGAGAGTTTGGTAAATTAAGTTGCGAGTTCACATTTAAACTTTTAAAAGCTGGCAAAGAATGCTGTTTTCTGAACTACTGTAAAATGACAACATTTTGTAATTCTGCTACAGGACAACTGGAATTTTATTATGATAAAAATGTGATGAAATCACAATAACCATGTTATATAATTACTGTGCTATTTAAAAGAAATTACAGTAAGATTGTGATCAAAATCACAGTAAAACTGCAATAAAATTACAGTAAGACTGTAATAGAATTACAGTAAGGCTACTGTAAATTTACTGTAATTTCTTCACCATAAAAATTACAGTAACTGGCTGGCAGCCCTGCTGCCAGTAAATTACTGTCAATTGTACAGTGACTTTTTTTTATTTTTGTATTTACAATTGGTCCAGGGTATTTTATATGAATTGTGACCAAAATATAATCATCACCATTCAATATTCTAACAACAATGGATCTTTTTGAGAATCCCAAAATCGTCCTCTTCGCCTTAGCAGCAAGAGCTGATTCATCGTTCCTCATTGTCCATTAAGCATATTTCTCTAGGCAGCTTTTGTCTGGCCATCTCCAGCAGCTGTTTCAGATTTTGTCAGAACTCATGGAACTCTTGAGACACTGGAGTGTATTCAGAACAAAGACATCCTTTTTTTCTTCCAGCATTTAAGCATCTATCAGTGAAATAACCCCGCATTCGTCGGACCAAACTTGAAAACTGGAACATAATTTAACGAAGCTTCGAGGCAAGTAATTTGCCACAAAAAAAAAAAAAAAAAATCGAGGAATTATTAGAGCCCTAAATCAACAGTGAAAAAAATCTGCTTCTGCCACCAACTAAATATTCAAGAAAATGGTTAACATGCAAGCACCATGTATCTATTACTAGTAATGAACACATAGCAGTGTTTGTGCTTTTTGGTAATGACAATGTGAAGAGCTCCTCTTGTTATATGTTGAGTGTGTGATTTCTGGCAGAATATGGCATTCCTGACATCTAAGCTTTAAGATTAATGTGTGAGGTGTTTGTCACACTTTATGCTGAAGTGTGACAGCAGAATGGATTCTATCATTTTGTGGTAAAGACAAGGGAGAAGAAAGATTTATTTTGGACTTGAGTTGAGACAGGGACAGGGGGTGATTCGTCTGAAGCAACACCACCACCAGGTCTTTATACATGGAGCGTTGCACTGGAATGGAAGAACAAACAACAGCAATCAGATCAGAGCAGTTAAAGTGAAACATTAGAGCTTGAACAGCAGATAGGCAGCTGAGAATATACAGCACGCAGACAGCTGCTACACTGGAAAACTGGATCTGGCATTTTGCCTCATTAAACTGGTTCTGGCCAAAAGCTCTCGCTGCAACTCAAGTGTTGTGGTTTTAACTATTTTTAAAGAATGTTTTGTATGACTTACTGCACGTAAATGTAAAACATTTTCTTAGCAATAACCAAATTTATGTCAGAGTGTTCGTTTTGTGTTGTGATCTTTAAGCCATGGTGCTTCGTCATGCTGGAAAATACACAGATTAACAGATTGCTCCTGGCTTGTTGGACAAAGTTGTTATATTTGAAATTTAATTCCAATGTTTCTTCTTATCAATGACAAACAGAATTCAAAGTACCCATCTCTGGTCATTTAAAAAAAAAAAAATGCACACAAAGATTACATCAGGATGCCTGACAGGATTCATGGAAGACCTTCACTTTTTCTTAACTAGACAAATAATTTTCTAAACATGTTGAGCAATCTTGGAGAGCCACCATCAGCTAGGATTTGTCAGACAACAGAATTTCACACCAGTCTCTTGAGCTGCATCCTGTGGAGAATTTCAGTCTGCTCTTGATCTTTTTCTTGGATAAAAGCATTTCTTTGCTGCTGTGGTTGTTGTCGACTCACTGTGGTCGAAGTTGACCACACACTGACTCGCAGCCTCTGTTGCTCTTGTGGCAACATTCTGACTGTATATCTGGGACTCTTAAACATCTTCCAACTCTAAACTGAACATTTCATGCTGAGGTTATTTTTCATTCAGATAAAATGTTTTTTTTGTTGTTTTTTTTATGCTGCCACAGTCTCAGCATGGCAGGATATTTATTTTTGCTGAATTGCTAATCCAATTTCCAGCAGTCTAATTACCCACAGTGAGCAAAAATACAGTGTGAGCTTTGACTATCAAAGTTTAGCATACAATATTTAAACAGACATAATGAGAAAGAACACAGAATCGTCTATGTAGCGTAAGTGTGAAAGACACCGACAGGACGGCATTGGTTGTGGGCAAAAAACGGAAAAACATGCGATATAAACAGAGCCGCAGACTGACTGACTGTCTCCTTTTAATATGAGAAAGAATTTTGTTGCCTGTTAATGTCTGGTAACTAGTGTAGCTCCCCTTTAGACATTGAACTGGTGCCAAGATCACAATATCCAGCAGGAATCTCCGATAAAAGAGAATACCATTGAAAAATTCATTCATTTCAGTAACTCTGTTACTAAGTTAATAAAATACAGATGGATGTTTTCACCGTTGAAAGCCTTTATTTCTCTTAGTTGAGAATGTTTCCCTTTTAGCAACATTTAAGATTAGAAAATTACGTCAGATCAATAAAAAACATTTTTAATGCCAAAATGTGGCCTTGATAAAATGTTTAATTCCTGTTCAAAGGTTATTTTCAAAAGGTACCATTAATCTAACAGATTTATTTAGAACTCATATTTACAAGATTGATGATGACATACAGTAATAAGTAAGAGGATGAGATCAGTCAGTTTTGTCAAACAGCAGGTGAAAGAAACTTCTTTACCTTGGAGAAGAGGAAACTAACGCGGAATCCCCGACTGCTTGACAATACTGTTAACCTGGACGGGCTGCTAAACTTTATCATGGTGGAACATGCTGTCTGTGAGGGTAAAAGGAGGCAGCAAGTGTTGTTGGCTCTGTTTTTCTAACTCATTCAATTCAATTCTGCAGTTCACCAGCTGAGGGCTAACCTCAGGATAGACATTATTATATTCATCCACCTGGGCTCTGGCCGGCAGCTCCACAGAGCTTGATTTATAGACAGTAGCCTGCAGAAAAAGCGTTGCCCTTCTCATTTAGCTCACGTCTGCTGTCTGGTTTAGAATCCACCCTACAGGTTTGTTTGGGTGTCGGATGAACTGGTAATGGACTGGGAAAACGTCTGCATCGATTTATCTCCCCATGAGGCTATTCCTCCTTGCTGTCCAATAGCATTCCACTTGAACCACAGACTCTCCACACGCATTAGTCTCCAGAGAGACGAGAGCTGCCGTTCACAGATTTCTCATTTCCAGCAGAGTAGAATCCATTAAGAGTGCTAGACATCGGAGACAGACCACAATGTAAGGCTTTTAATGCCTAATAGGTCATGTAGCAGAAGATCAACGTGACACAACAAAATCTTTTATGGCAAAAACGTTACATTGAAAAATCTAAAACCTGCAATAATGGTTTATAATGTGCTCTTATATTTATTTTTTTGCCGAATAACTTTGTACTATCCACATACAGAGACAGGATCATTTTTTGACTAATTATTTAACAGGTTCATTTAAGAATTCATGCATAGTTGCAATGTCAACTGATCCCTTTTTTTGAAAACTTTAGAGCAGAACATTTCATGAGTAAGACATTATTGTCTCAAGACATATTTACAATGGAGGGTCTATAAAATGATGTCTACAAAGTTATGATTAGCTTTAAACTAATCATACTTTAATGATCAGTTTTAAAACTAATCATTAGTTCATAGCTTGATCTTCAGTTATTGTTGAAGCCATGAAACTGTTCAGTGACTTCAGTGTTTTTTTTAAATTTTTTTAGAACATTATTGTTTATATAATTATGTAATTATATAGTTATCACTATAACCACTATAAACAAACCTTTTACCATTACTAATCTCCTCTCCTGTGGAACCAGATCCAGTTTTAGTCTCAGAGACAGAAACCCCGTCTACTTTAAAGAATAGGCTAAAAACTTTCCTATTTGATAAAGCTTAGGTGGTTTGAATCATTTTGGTAATCTCCAAAGTTATGCCTTTTGTTAGCTTGAGTGACAAGAGGACATAATGATCATGCTGTTCTCTTTGCATACAGGTGTATTCTTTTGCCATCTTTGCCATTACTGTTGGGTATAGTGCCAGTGCTTTAGTATTTGTCATGTCTCAGCTGCTAACACCGGTACTGGTTCTGTTTGGAGGTTTCTTTCAGCTGTCACCCTGTGCTTGCTTAGGGTGAATGATGCATCAAAGTCAATTTCTAATGTTCCAAAATAGACCACTGGGTATTTACCGACTGGTAATGTATGACCTAAGCACTTGGACTGTATTGTATTGTATACAATGGGATGATGGAATGAAGCTATATGTTGATGGTCTCTAATTTTAACAGGTAGGGATAGTAATAGCGTAAATGAAACATATTGATATAGATTACTTTATTAAGTGCTTTAAGGTGACTTTCATTGTAAACCCATGACATATAAATCAACTGAGTCAAACTGAAATAGATGTGAAAGTTTTTCCCCAAACTCCACAGTAATGACATATTGCTGTGGAGTTTGGACTTTTCTCAGCCACTTGACCAGCAGCACTTCAAGTCCTGCTGATGAGTTTTTAACAGCCTTATCTGACCTTAATATCTGCACCCATTCTAAAGTTTGGACATCCACAGTTTGACCCACGTAGCAGTGAGATATGATCTGCATGAATATCTGGAAGGACATTAAATGAGTGTCATGTTGTGAGGTTGAAGTCTGACCAAATCACAGACAGGAATTTAGGATCAACATGATGAGTCTTAATATAAATAGTAGAACAGAAGGCAGATATTTCATTTACCAGACTCCTCTCTTATGAAGTCAGCCATCTTCTTTTTATCTTGAGCTGCACTAAGCTACCAAACATATTCACTCAGCCCTCATTAAGTTCAGTTGTTCCAGTCATTTTCATGGCCACATGAGTGTAAAATACAGCAAATAGGCATGCTTAAAAAAAAAATCTATTTTCTCCAAAACTTAAAATCTTTGTTGCTGAGTGTATTTGCAATTGTAACCATACCTTTGGAGTGACGGCTTCTTGAGAACATGAGGTACAGGATGGGCTTCTCTGTGGATTATAACAGTTCTTTCTACTAAATTTCAGTTACAAAATAAATGAATAAAAAATCACCATATATTTTCCCTCTGGTTTAACCTTTGATGAGCTGGTTCCCTTTTGGTTTTGCTTCTCTGAGTGTGAACCCAGAGCTGTGGGAGTTCTTTGGTAATCTCTACAACTTCTGGTCTGGACAGGTTGAAGTATTAGAATGTTTTGAATTGTTTCCTCATTGCTCATTTCTGGTGATCTAAAAGCTGGCGAGTTTCTTTCCATGCTGCCTTGATCTTCAAGTGTCCATGGAGACGCCGCCAGGGGACGTGAATCTAAAGGTCAGAGTAACGTCTTCTGGTTTTCAAAAATATACATACTCAGTCTAAAATGCTAGATAGTTGTGATGTTGGAAATAATACTGATGATTTCAAAACCTTTTCTGTCATTGATGTCACATATATTGTGTACACTTTAGGCCAATTCATTGGAGGAAAAAAATATAGCAAAAAAAAAAAAAAAAAAAAAAAAGCTGCAAAATGCCTGTTTGCATGAATGTGCAAATGTTTGAAACTGTTACAACTAATTTGGACCAATATCCCAAAATCTTAGAAAACCTGATTTTCAGACCTCAACGTTTTATGCTGAGATTTCAAATGGTAACGCCGTTCCCACAGTGAAACATGGGCATCATTCTCTGGTTCTACTTATGTTTCTGTCCAGATGGATGAAGTTATGAGTAGCTAGAAATATCACAAATAAATGCAGATGGCTGAATGTGTTCAACATTGGATGATACGGAGGAACAAAGTGACTCAAGGAAAAGGAGAAATAAGTTTGAATAAAAAAAACAAAGCTTGATGTTTTTGTAAAAATATTTATATTCAGCAGCTGAAATGAAAAACAGAGCAAACAAGATAAAAACCTCATAAAGACCTGGGTGTGTCCTGCCAGCTCTCCATCAAGCCCTCCACCTTGTAAACAGTGTGGATAAGAAGCTGCTGAGTGAATGGCTATCCTTCCCCTGATAGACATCTGTACCAACACATTTAACTTGAAACATCCAGCAAAATACAAACAATGATTTTAAAAAAAACAAACAAAAATAAAAAAAACAGAAATTAGACAGAAGGGGAGGGGCTGACTTGTTAACAAAACAAGATTCTACAGCAATTCAGACACACCGCAGGCACATAAAGAAAGTTCTTTGGCACAAAACACAAATCATTTAACACAACATGAAACAAACTGTAAACAAAGCAACATTCATTACAAAATGCAGTTTTAGAAATGGACAGCATTAATAGATAAAAAAACCCCCCAGTAATATTAAAAACTGATTTGGTAAATAACCATCAACATGTATCAGTCTGCAAGGCCTCCACACAACGCAGCGTCGTCATGGTAATGTTAACGCGCCAGGAATGGGGGAGGACGGGGTGGAAATAAGTTGAGGAATGAGAAGGGGCAGGGTGGAGGAGGTTGCGGGGGGTTCATTAGAAATTTGAAGTGTTGGAGTCCTGTTTGTTCCTCCATGTCTCTGGTACCAGCTCTGTTTGTCCTCTGCTGGATGTGAAAGCTCTGTTTTCACCAGCTAAAGTCTCCTTAGTGCAAATAGGTTGTCATCTGCTGCCTCCTCACCGGGGGGCAGGGGGGGTGAGGTGGGGTAGCTTGGGGCGGGGCGAGGAGAAGGTCATTTTCGTGGCTGCGAGGCTGTGTTCGGTCTGGCACCTGGGATTGGTCTAGAAACAGGCGGGAAAACAAGATTTCTGCACAAGGTCTGCTAAGCTGCTCAAGATTTTCTAAACAGCAAATATAACTTAGTATATGTCCCATTCTTTGTCATTTAACAAAACCAATGTCTATTGTACTGATAAAAATATGTTTTGTGAGCCACAGAGATAAAAACTTTGTTTTCTCCGCTTGGCTTTTTGAAGCACAAAATAATTGGTTCCCACTGTGAGACACAGTGATGCTTATTAGTCAGCAAACTGTGCTTTAAAAACAAGATTAAAAAACAAAATAGTCAATGCAATGCTTTTGCATTGAGAGCCTTTTACTGATTTATTGTGTTAAACTCTGGCTGATGGAGGTTCAAAGTAATCTTCTAATTTGACCCTGTTTCTCCTGACTGGAAACAAAATGACTATTTTGAATTGATCAGCCAGAGTTCTGACTTGGATATGAAAGAGAATCTGTGGATGGAGCTAAACAGTAGAGTGACAGAAAGGTGGTCCTCCACCCTCAAAAACTTGAATCGCATCAAAGATAAAATCAGATCAGCTAAACAGCAGTGAAAACCTGTTCACAACTAGAGGAGCTTAGAAGAAGCATGATGACGTTGTCAAGACAACTGCAATGCATCTGGTTACCAGGCCCATTGTGGAGAAAACCAAGAGATCATTCCATTACTCCGTGCTCATCTCTGGAGTACAATGTAAGCTTCCAAAAGGCACAGAATACCTGGCAGATTTCTCATCCCAACACTTTTACAATGTCGGAGTGCATTTATGGAAACAAGAACGAATCTGCGCCAGATGACAAAAGTACACAGCTTTGCAGAGGGGACTGTCACTTCCGTGAAAAGGAAGCTGAAGTTCAGACAAGAACTTCAGCAAAAAACAGCTCAGAAAGAGAAGACAGGAAACACTGGAAAGAGCTTCAGCAACTACAGTATGCAGTCATCGCTTTCACTTCAACATTACAGCATTTTCAAGGTGGTGCAGCTATAGCAGATATTTACACTCTGTTTAAAAATACTTTTTTCACCACTGTCTGACTATAAATTAGACTAAAATATTTGATGTATTTTTTTTAGGTCCAGAAGTGAGTGAGTGAGCACTGCTGAAATCACTTCCAGTCCATTTCATTCGGGAAACTTTTTCCCCGCCTGCAGACCTTTAAATCCTTCCTCTCCATCAGAATGACTGATGTGTTTACCGCTGACACGTGAAACAGTGATTTCTTTCATGAAAAAGCAGCTGGCACAAAAAATGCAGCTGGAGGACAAATGATTAAATAATCAGTGTCACGGGCAGGAAGTCGTGTCAGACTGAAGACAGAGTGATGCAAAACAAGTTTGCCTGATATCAGTCCAGAATGCTTCTGGACACCTACTGTTGATGGCCATTTGACTTCCAGCCCATTCAACAGAACCTCCTAGTGTAGATCAGACAGACTGCAGTGTAGATACGCAGCAGCAATTGCGGCTGAAGTCTGTTTGGTGTTTCTCTGTATCAGCTCTGCACATCTGCAAACTAAACTATTTCCCCAGGTGTTTTTGCAAAATAGCTCAAACTCAGTCTGATTGGATGCAGAGCATTTTTCACACACTGTGATCTTGCTACATATGAAATAAGTCTGGACTTTCACTGGGAAAACATCCATCACCGTCACTCTGCTCAGAAAATCATAGAGGATTCCATATTAGTAGGATGTGTGTTTTCCTACCTGAGAACTCTGAGAGGGGGAATGGCTGACACTTTCCCCACAGGTTGTGGTCCAGGAGCTGGAGGCATCATGACCAGCAAGCCTGTTGCTCTGGAGCCAGAACAGCGACTGGGACTCACCGTGGTGGAGGCCACTCTGGCTGGGCTGAGGGGAAGAGGTCTCTGGGGGGGACGAGGGGACGGTCTGGACGGCTGCTCAGAGACTCGCTAGAAGACAGCAGAGATACGGTGGGTAACTGAGCAACCAGATGTGCCCAGCAGATAATATGCTTGTTTTCCCCAGGAGAAAGCACAGAAACTTTCTTCATTGTTCCAAACAAATATAAGAAAGACAACATTAGAAATACTGATGTAATTTAGAGGCATTTCAGTCTCGGCTCTGTGGCTCAATCACATTTCTATTAACCTCAAACTTGACTCCAAATTGTTTTATTTTGTGCTGCATTGGATTCAAGCAGTTTCATGTTTTAATTAGAATTAGTGATGGAATTCAATTACATTTTTTTAATGGAGTTAATTGCAGGGGTTGTAGTCAGTGAATCATATTTCAATCAAAAACTATTTATTGAGAAACTGTATAGTTTAGCAGCAAAAAAAAAAGAAGAAAAAAAAAAAACTTTTTGCTGCTAAACTATTGAATAAATAGACATATGAGCTCAACAGAAAATATATTCATAGTGTTTAATATGTTCTTCAGGTTCTTCAACCATCAAATTGGAACAAAGTTCTGTTCTACCCATTCATCTTTTCAGTGTTTCAGAAACTCCTAATGATTCTTGGAACTTCTTTAGAAATCTGAACGTGGAAACACTGACATTTGCATTGGAGATGCCTGTGCTTCACTGATAGGCTAACTCCTTTTAGCACGACTTGAACACAACAATAGTCTTTCCTAGGTTTCAATCACATTGGGTTTTGAAGCAGAATTTAACGCCAGTGAGTCAAGAGAAGTAACTTTGTTGTCCATTGCTGTCGTTTGCAGATGTTGTTTGTGCATCAGATTTACAGGCGTACCAGAAACATGTGAAAGCAAAGGTTCTGGCTGGAATCTTAAAAAAATGCAATATATTGCTTAAATTCTTTAACACGATACATCTATGTAATTAATAAGTCAAACCAGTCCTAACCAGAATTGAAAATTCCAATAAATGTGTTTATTTTGGTGTGGTTGATATGAGATAAATGGTTGTTAATCTTAAGTTTTGCTTTCCTTCCAACTCTTCCTTCCTTTCTTCATCCATCTTCTCATGATCTGTTTGAAGGCTTCTCTGTGTCAATGTTGTACAACATTAAGCTAAAGTTCAATAAAACACAGAATCCACTTACAGCTCCATGGAGGGTAAATAAAGGCTCTTACCAGTGGGGAACGTGTTGGGTTAAGGGGCAGCGGTTTCTTAGGTGGGCTGAGTCTTTGTGAGGTGGGGGGTGACTTGGGTGGGGCTGTTGGGGCCTTGCCAGCTGGGAAGGGTGGTCTTACCACCTTGAGGTCCCGAGGAGCCCCTTGGGGGGACTGTGTAGGTCTAAGAGGTTGCACAATGTTGACTGGGTGGGTGCCATTTGCCACTAGTCCTGGTCTGAGTGGCAGGACCTCTTTGCTGGTGTGTGGAAGCTGGAGTTAAATAAAGAAACAAAACCAAACTGAAATGAACAAAAAAAAAAAAAATGCTTTAAAAACACAGGAATGGTTTTAAATAATATCAGGTACTTCTAGTAGTTAAAAAATGGTTTGCTTCTCTTTTCAAGATATATCCATTGCATCCAGGCACTATTTAACTATTTTAAAAGCAATTATAGAGAGATTAAATGTCTTATAATACATTTTGCATTATGTTGCCATTTCGTTTTCTTAATGAGATTTTTTCTCATCTTCTAGCTATATATTTCTGCCCGATTGTACACTTGATTTCTCTCTCCTTGCCACTGATGTTTCCAATAAAAGAGTAAAGAGAACAGAGGAGTAAGAGCCTGATGAAATAATGGAGACGTGTTGAGGTTGTAGGAGGAGGCAGACTAAGTGGTCACATAAGAAAACAAGCAGCTGAATAATAAAGCTTTTTAAGATGAAGGTCAGCTTCATGGACACTTTACATTCATCAGACCATAACAAGCCCCCCCGGCCCCCTTGTCCTTCAATTTTCTCCAATTGTTGCCACAGAATCTCTCCACTCACCCCCTTGTGGCCAGCAGCTTTGTTGATTGGGCCGACCACCTTCAGGTGAAAGGCAGGATTCAGATGGCCATTTTTCTCTTTATCCACTGAAGCCTCTTTCCTGAAAAAGGAAAGAAGGACAGACAGAAATAAGCCAGAGCCTGGTGCCTGGCATGTTGCTCTACTTCAAGGGGCAGGACATATCCTCTCTCTCTTGGGTGAATGCTAAACTCACTATGATTGATCATATTCACCGCCCAACAGAAATCCACACCAATGTATGGTGGTTGTAGCCTTATCTCTCTATTATTATTATTATTATTATTATTATTATTATTACAGCGCCCCCCAGAAATAATAATAATAAAAAACAAAACATCTCTAAGCCATACTTTCATCGAGAGTAATGCAATATGGTACACATCTTTGGTACGTTTTGTCAGGACTTACCAAAACATCTCTTGCAGAAATGGTCCAAACCCAATAGCTAAGTTGGCCATTTTGGATCAAAGTTGCCATTTTGTCTTTTTATTTATTTATTTATTTTACAGATGTTGTATTTGACTCCTACAGCTTAAAACACACAGACTTCAGAATCACTCAGCACAATCTTGAAGCAGTGAAGAGCAAACATTATCAAAAGTTTGTTTTGATCTGTCTGTTGATCTCACTGTTGTTTTGTAGTCATTGTTATATTTGTTAGAACATTTGCTGTCTCATCTTCTTTTGTCAAGTTATAATGCAGAAGATATATGTCATCAAGAGACACATGTCCACATGTAAGTGTGGACATGTGTTGTTAAAAATAAATAAAAATAAAGTTTAAAAAAAAGAAGAAGTTTGTTTTGTGCCTTTTGTTGCTTTTACAAATCAATCATTAGCAATAAAGATTGTCTTTGACAAAAAAATGACCAAAAAAAAACCTTAATGTCAAATTGAAAACAATTTTTTTTTTTTTTTTTTTTTTTACAAAATAATGACAATTAGAGCAAAGTGTTTGCATAGAGTGAGTCTGGCTAATTTAGTGATCAAACTGCAGTTTTAAAAGTGTAGGAAGGTGATATTCTATTCAAATCTGCCTACAGATCACAGAAGCCACTAGCTGAACTGTAAATGAACCCAGAGAATGAATTCTCGAGTAAAACAGTAGACTCTGAGGGTTCTTGTTGCAGTCGCTGCACTGGAAGACTCATTAAAGACCTTCCCATACAGCTTCCTCATTTCTCCATGACCGGTTCCCGTTTAGCAGCAGTTAGTGCCATCTCAGACCCATCACCCTCAGCATCATCAGAGTTTTGCTTATCTCTCCCTGTCTTTATTTGGACGGTCAGCATCTTTAAATTGCTGCTCCATCATCTCCAAACAGATCCCGGTTCTATAAATCACGGCCAGAGCCTGGAATCATGTTCAGCCGCTGCTTTTATTACGCTGTGGGTGGTGGTGAATGTGACACGAGTCATAAAAAGCTCAATGCTTTATGAAGGCATGGATTTTGTTTTATTCTGCTGTACATGATTGCTGCCATTGACTCTGGTAAACACATTCTGGTGCATGTATTGATCTACTGAAAGAGAACAAGACAGCTATGTGCATCTATGAGGAGTTTATGAGGAATGGGTCCAAATTCCATTCAATTACATTCTCATTATTTTTCCAAGAATAGTGAGAATGTTTGACCCGTTCAATCAGCTTAAAGATAACCCTGTCAAATACCGAATTTAAGGCTTGGCTTTGTTTTGCCTCCTCGTTCACATGGCAACATTGTATTTGGTTGAATAAAAACACAAATTTTCATTAACTGGCTCCAGAGTGAAACTATCAAGATATGCAACGCAAGAAAACATTTGGAAACCATGACATCAGTCATATCTTCTCTGCACTCATGCTGCACTGCTTGAGATCATTTGCCATGTCGAGGAAATCTCTGTTCATTGCTCACTGACATTTATGCTGTCAGTGAAGAAATATAGATCACATATGCACGTCTATACAAGCAAAGGGTTAGGAACACACACCTCTGGATCAGACAGATCACATGCCACCTATAGGTCTGGCGTGCACACTACATTGTTTGGAATGCTGTTTACATTGTCAGCTGGACATGGGCAGTTTTTATTTAGCTGTTGTAAAAAAGTAAAATTTTTTTTTTGAATACCCAACAAAAAATGCTTTTGAAAGAATCTTTGCGTAAACAGGGCCAATGTTATGGGAGAGTTTAACTGCCAGAGCTTATCCAGTATCTTGATAAAACAGGAAAATGTTCTTTTTCTAACAGGATCCTAAAAACAGGAAACAAGGTTTTAATCCAAAATATCTGCTATTTTAAACAGAAAAGTTTGCCACAGTTAAACAGCAACACTTTTGGGATTTTTAGACGTTGTCTTAGACGAAACAGGGTGAAGAGAGGGCCACTTTTAACAAGTCGTAATCTGTCAGAGGAGTGCATATTTACATCTCGTTTAACCAGAAACTTCCTAATTCTAACTTGATATAAAACTTGTCCGTTATAATGAGACAGTTTCTCCTTTTAACAATTTTTTTTTTCTTGTTATAATGAAAACATTTTCTTATGAGAAACTTTCTACTCTAAGTAAAAACTCTCCTTTTAATGATATGCTGTCATTAATTTATTTCGAAAGCAGGCCGTTAAATGCTTCTGTACTAAGCAAAAAGGAAACTACTCTTAGAAATCTCTCATTATTCTGGCCTGTAGCAAACACATTGGTTTTGTAATCAGAATTGACTCAAAACAGGAAAATTAGTCTGATATAATGTCAGTGAAGAAAAAAGTTTATCTGTGTTTTTATTGGTGCTGTCAATCAATTAAAAAAATTACTCAGATTAATCACACTCTGGCACTGTAATAAATCACGATTAATGACTATGCCCAACATTTAAGCTTCATATATAAATATGCATGCAGTTATGGATCTTGAATGGTGCCCTGGATGCGGCAAGCCCATTCTCCTGCCGCACTCCAACCAATTAAAACGCAAGCAATTATGTGTTTGTTTTTTGTAGCAAATGGTAACAAGTACTGCAGTTCCCCACTACTCAATAGCAACTTATTCTACAACCCATGTATACAAGTAGTTGTAAGCCTATTCAGAGGACAACTGACCGATTTTATTTTCTCATACTTGAGTCCCCCAACCCTTTCTGATGTCGCCCTGGGAGCTGCCCATATAGGCCATATCAATGATTATCACTGATGGATAATCAAGAATCTGGTCTCTGGCCAGAGGCCAGCAGTCAGTACTTTAGTCAGTAGTTCTTGAAGTTTCAGTCCAGTATTCAAAATTTGGCAAATATCAGTCAAATTCAGTCAATCTGTTGGATGAGAAAAGTTTTTGTGAAATCCTAGATCCCTTGGATGATAAGGATCCAGGGAAATCAAGAACAAAGTGATGGACAGACAGACAGAGGACATGACAGGGAGACAATACTTGTTCTTCTTGTTCTGCTCTCTCTGTGAAATCCACTTGTGGTAGAATGAAGTCTTGACTCTGTAGCAGTAGAAGAGCAGCAACACTGCAGGAAGGACCACCAGGAAGGCGAACAGCAGACCCACCACCAAGCCGACCTGATCTGTGGACACACACACACACACACACACACACACACACACACACATGCAGACTGAAAACAAATCCAGGAAACGAACATGCTTCCATAACAAGAAACACATCTCTGTGTGTAGAAGAATCCACCCTGATCAAAGGCTTCTGATGATATTTTTTGCATGTGCAAATAAGTTTCATTTAGTTAATGCCAGTGATATCTGAACCTGGTTTGGAAAGACATATATGAGTTAAAGAAAGAGCAACAGCAGAAGAAAATGTATTTAAGGTATTTGCTTTCTTCTGTCTTTGTTCCTTTGTCAGAGCTGGATATTACCTGTAATTCCAGGGTTGACTGGTCATTTGAAATGTTTAAATGGGATAAAATCAGAAACAGAATACATCAATATTTACTCACTATTATTCTGCACAGGTCCACTGTCCACGCTGCCGCCCAAGCCAGGCTTGTTGCAGGAGGGAGGAGCCCAGCCTCTGTCACAGTGGCAGTTTCCATTGCTGTTACACACCTACAGAAGACATCAGAAAGGTTTGGTTAAAGTTGTTCACTGTTTCAACTTTGTATATTTATTTTGTGGAGCAAAATACTGTCTAAATACAAGAGACTGCCTTTCAGTTTCAGGATTAGTGATTGAATGAAGCTCAATGTACGCGTGAATTCATGCTAATCTATACCAGTCACATAAAGCCATTACTGACTTGTTTGTGTCCCAATTATATATCTGGGGAGATCATTTTTCTGGCTAAATTTGTTTACTATAAATAAAAATGCCTCAGAATAGAGATGCAAAAATGCAGGTTACATTTGGAAACATGTTCTTTGTATAACAGTCATACTCACAGAACTGTCCTAACTCCAATCCAATCACTGAATAAATGTTTAGAACAGATAAATGTGTGGATGTGTCAAAACTTTCTCCAGCTAAACAGAAACAAAACTGAAGTTATTATTTTTGGACCTATAGAGGAACAATCTAGAATCAATGCACAGCTTCAGTTATTACAACTAAAAACTAGTGATCAGCCCGAAACCTGGGAGTAGTGATGACCTCTGACCTGAACCTTCAGAGACAGTCACAAAGTCGGCCTTGTATCACCTGAAGAACATCTCCAGGATTAGAGGATTAATGTCTCAGCCAGATCTAGAGAAACTCATCCATGCATTTATGGTTAGTTGCATTGATTACTGCAACAGCGTCTTCACAGGCCTGTCCTACAAATCAATCAAACAGCTGCAGTTGATCCAGAAGCTGCTGCTTGTGTTCTCACTAAAACCAGAAAGATAGAGCACATAACACCAGTTTTAAAGTCCCTCCACTGGCTCCCTGTAGCTTTAACTTTAAAACTTTAAAATACTGTTGTTAGTTTACAAATCACTGAATGGTTTAACACCACAATATATAAAAGATCTACTGTTGTTGTATCAACCTTCCAGACCCCTCAGGTTCTGGTTCTGGTCTGCTCTG